>APFE030137170.1:155534-212858 GCA_000404065.3 Pinus taeda
ATAATAATTTTTATATACATAGAATGTAGATGAAGAGGTGATGCAATGAATTTGAGCTTCTATTATTTAGAATTTAATTGAAGAGAAAATGCAATGAATTCGAATTTCTAGTATTTAGTTTTATAGGCGTAATGTCCTGAATTATGGGGAGAGACTAACATGATTTGTAATCTCTATCAAAATACTTGATGCAAGTTGCTTTAGATCTATGCATATGCAATTATAGAGTTAAGAATAAGATGAAACAAATTGTAGATTGCCAATTTTTATTTTTATTTTATCCTGGTATGCTAGTATCTCTTATGAAACTAAAGAAAAAAAAACATTCTTATCTTTACTCTACATTAACATTGCCAATCATCTTTATTGTGTCATTCCTTTTATTTAGAGTTTTCTCGAAAAATATGTGAAAATTTGATCCTTTGTTTTGAACTAGTTACCAACATTGTATTCAAAAAGGAAAATATGTAAATGTAAATGTCTTAAACACAAGTCGACTTGAAACATATTCCTTACAAATATCGTTGTCTTACTGTGTTAGGTACAACTAATATTGTCATGTTTCCTATTAAGTATGTAGTCATACCCACTTTGATAACTATACAAATTCATAGCAACTTCATTAAACACTTGGCATGCCTTCCACGTTTTACAAAAAAATGCTTTATGAAAAGGAAACTTATAGATTGTGGTGGTTACTCTCCAGGAAAAAATAATCATGTTCTCACCACCCTTTCATCCTTCAATGTTCATCTGCACCTACAATTGGAAGTGCAACCTGAGATCTACATATGTTGTCTCTTTAAGTTTATTATTGTAGATATACTATCATTGAAAATACTTTTAATATTTAAGATTTTATGCTTCCTTGCAACAAACATAGCTGCTGGCTACAATAAATATTATAATATTGCAATCAAAATTTTTCTTTCTTAAAAAATGCTTAAAACTAGTGATGTAGTTGCATTACCTAATGATGTGGTTATAGTGGTTGAAAGATGGTTTTTTTTAGCATTTACAAGAGATCAATAAAGAAGTAATCTATGAATGGATATAATCCTAGTCAAAATCTCTATGCATATCATATCCACTACCATGGAAGATAAAAATTCTAATACAAATATTTCCCAAGCAACCTTATTGGTATTGGAACTAACATAAATTGGACACAACTAAAAAATATCATATTTCCAACTTTGTTGTGAGCTTGCTAGGCGGTGGGTGCCAAGAAAGCTCTTGCACTTTGAAATTCTTCCATATTCAATTTGTACTAGCCACTTGATTTCGTTTTGAAATAACATGTGTTTTAATTATCCACTTTTTGCAACTTCCATTTCTCAATTAGATCCCTAAGGTTTGAATGAGGTACACCTACACAAGTTCCTCCTTCTAGCTTGCTAGGTTGTGGGTAGGGGTTTCCCTTGGGTGGCAAGTGGTAGTAAATATTTTTCTTTTGAAACTTCTTCCATGTGCAGCTTAGATTATCTACCTAATTTATTTTTTACAACATAGGTGTTTTAATTATTCATTTTATGTAACCTCCACTACTGGATCAAAGCCCTAAGATCTAAGATCCAACCTCGCTATTCAATAATAACTGGAATCATAAGGGGTATAGTAATACAAAAGTAAGGAAGGAGTGTAAAATAATCATGCTAGAGTAAGGAGAGTGGTCCACCCTATCTAATAAATAATACATTCCAACTTATTTAAGAGTGATCCACCTAGAGGTCACCCACTAGTACAAATGAATCAATCCAAGAAAGTGATCTTAGAAGCAAAATCTCTAGTGTAACATAATATAAGAAGGTTTTAAGATAGTTTTTTTTTGGCTACTACCTTGACTCTCACCAGCAATTTCAAGCAAGGAGACCATAGAGCCAATAATGTAACATAATATAAAAAATAAGTATTATGATAGCTTTTATTTAGCTTCTACCATGATTCTTGCTAGAAAGTTCACATGGAGAGATCATAAAGGAATATAAGAGGCAAGTGACCACTCCCATAAAATAGAGAAGGGATGAATGTATTTTGGACAAGGGTAGGGAAAAGTAACCCCCCCTAAAACCATCTACAATGTTCCATAAAAGAGTCACATGTAATCCATGTAGCTGGGGTCACATATCTACTAGGTTCTATGTTTTGGTCTCAGCCATAGTTTGTAGGTGGGGGCTCACATCTATGTATAAGTCTTATATGTAGTTAAAAAGTAATGAATCAATTAAAAATAAATTTTGGTTAAATATATTTACTCATATACTCGCCAAGTTCCTATCATGATATATGTCACAACATGCATAATTCCTACACAAAAAATGGATCTTACTCATCTTAGGTATATTATTTTCAACATCGAAATAATGACAGTAGTGAACCTGTGATTGTCGTAAGGAACATTAACGAGAGTGACAACAACGTAAATGGAAGTGATACTTAAATTAGGGTCAAAATAAAGTTACATGCCTCATTGTAAGGTTATCACCTTCCTACAAGTGTAACAACATATATATGGTGAGAGGCTATGCTTGTCTCTATGTACCAAGGTGAAGTACGGAGTAGGCTATAGACTAGTATGCAAGAGCCAAGACCTAGTATCAAGAAAACCTCAATTATTGTACTTCATAAGTTTTTTTTATTTGTTTGGAATTAGGTACCTAATTTCTTTTACATAAGCTGGATATTATGAAAATTCTATAAATTCATGGTTATAACCTTGTAAATATGGATATTATTAAAATTATAATATTTCACGATCATAACTTTATAAGCATTTTTATTCTAAATGATATGTTAACATCACATTTTGATTAAGTAGGATTTCTTGTTTTTTATATAGGGTCTCTTCAATAATGGAATACAAATTCAATAGTTCCAATATCATTGCCTCTTTAAAGAAATTCATTCTGATGCTTAGTAGCACAACATCCATGTCTCCGAGTGACATCAACTATGAAGGAATTTGATGCATTTTTCACTAGAATCAACCTATTGGTAAAGTTCTTTCCATTTTTTATTTTCCCAATTTCAATTATTTGACTGCTTTAATAAAATTACAAAAAAAAAAAATTGTATTTTCATTTTTTCCAGTATCCACTTAATTTTTACCGATACCCATTTCACTTTTCTCAATACCAATTGTTGTTGTGTCGGTGGTAGCAAAAATGAAAATAAAGGACCAATTTAATGACCTGTTGGATTTAATAACATATAAGAAACGCGTGCAAATATGCTGACGAAATATGAACCAAAAACATAGGGAGCAAGAAACCCTTGGAGGGGAAATATATTAAATTAAAGTAGTCCCCTATGTTACATTTTAAATACAAATGATCTGATACATAATTATAATTAACAATAACCTTCAATAAAGATAGTTATTATGTTCCAACCAAATGTGTAATGTGTCATCCCTATATTCCTTCATTTCCTGTATCATAAGTAGGATTTACTCCAACGTACTAATATTTAATGAGTACTTGTGATATCAGTATACATTCTTCGACTATCTTTGAAATAGTCCCTTCTTCATCTTCATCTTCTATGCCCATTTTTCTTTGTCTTTATGTTGCTATGAAAACATAAACAATTTCACTCCTTGATATAACGTGATTAATCATCATCTTTGGTTATCTTTGGATGACCTATTGGCGTTACACCTATGGTATTTTGCAATGGCTTACCTGTAACCATTACAATCCTAAATACCTCAAGTGTTTTATGCTTACCACAAGCAACACATCACATCTTATCAAGTTCTTTTTATGGTTTCTTGTAAAACCAAACAATGCATTACATTAAGTGTTTTTTGTAGTTTTTGGTTACCATAAACATCAATGGTTTCAAGCATGAACCTTCCTTTTATGAATAGGTTTTTAGAAACTGGTTTTTTGAGTACCAAAAGCTTTTCAGCATAAGATAATTTGGGTATATAGATGTATGATCAAGATTATAATATCATTCATTCTATTACATAAAATTACTAATTCCTATTGAGGCCAATTTATCCCTTATAGAAATAACTAAATAAAGATGATTTCATTTCCATATTAAAATATTATGTAAGGACGATCAATAAACTACTTAGGGATTCAGTTTTATGGATTCATTGCATCCACATCTGCGTGGTACTATTATTCTTACCTTCCTTCTCTTCTTTCTTCTTTCATTGTATGTTTACCCTTTTTTTTCTTCTTTATGTCTACACATTCATTTTTCCATGTTTCAACATCATTCTCTCTATCATCATCTTCTTCAAATTTTCAATTCACTTTATTACTACATCATTCTCTCTCTTTGTTTATACCTAATTTTCTTTGTTTGTTGTTGCATCAGTTTCTTTTGCATTATATTCTGTCATCATTCCCTTTGTTGCTACATAGTTATCATTGTCTAAAGTTCTTTATTTTTACCTTATTCTTTAATTGAATCACCTTTTTTCTCCTTTATTCTTCCTAAAAATAACTAATTATTGATGTCCATATAAAAAGAAATCCATATATCGAAATACATGAGTGTCATCCACTATATTTTATAGTTCTTTATGAGTTCTTTTTAGCTACATGATTCATCAACATCACATCTCTCTTCCTTATATTTTGGTCCTCACCTTCTAAAACTATCCCAACCTTCTTATATTGATATATCTCACTTTACCCCCTTAATCAAAGACTCAAATTTTCTAATTTCTCTTCAAGCCAGCATATGAGTACAACTGACACCTCAATACTTACCCTAGTGGTTAGCTACACAACGTGATGTCACATCCTCTATATTCATCAAGATACATGCTACATGACTACTACATGTGGGGCCTAAATTAATAGGGCTTACAAAACACCAAGGGGAAATTGGCATATTCCTAATGTTAGCACTCAGAATGAACCTCAAGGCTAAGAAGAGGCAATTCTGAGGTAACCACAAAGCAAGCTTTTGATCTGGCATCTAGCCCTGCCAGACCAAAGAGGGCTCTCTCTTTGCCAACAAAACGTGGTTGTGATAACTAAATGTTAGGCTAGCTATGAAGAATAAGGATTTGGTTGAAAATTGTGGGTTGAAAACATCAAGAGAAGGGAGTATTGGGCTATGGATTTGGGGCTAGTTTCTGTCGGCAAACTTGGGTCAAAGTAAGCGCAATGTACAACCAGATTAAAGATATAATGAGAGAATAAAAGAGGGAAAAGACCGATGCCCTGCAGGCATCAATCACGTGATGGATCTACAGTGGCAACTTTAGAAGAAAGAGAAGCATAGGGTTACTCAACAGAGCATCTAATAAAGGATGGATTTTGAAAAGATAACCTCTACATCAAACAACATAATCATTGTGAAAGGAGCATTGTGCATGGATGGATTCCTAACACTTCCCTTAGAGAATGTTGTAACCAAATTAGCAGAAAAAATAAAGCATAGAAATTAATTTAAAAGAAAAACATGATGCACATTAAACACTGTGATGAATCCCAAACTTAAAGAGCAGAAAAGGCTTGATTAAAATAATATCCAAGGAAAACTTTACACAGTCCAATGGAAGCCTCACTCTGCTACAAAAATTGAACCATTACACTGTGAAATTCATCAAGTATATACAATTAGCTCATCCATGTACTAAGGGAGTTGAGCTTAACCATCTCTCTCAAGATATAATCAATTACATTAAATTTGGACCGAATTTATGAAAATAGGGCTCAAAGATGAATTCGTATGCCTTGAACCATAACACCTATTACAAAATTGAAAGAGGTTTTTGTAGATAAGGTCATGCTTGAGAAAAACCTCTCAAAAATTTTGGAAATTGGTTTCCAGTTGCTCGAAATCAATGCCACAAAATAATCTCTAAACAGGAGATCACTAAATATTTAAATCTATAAAAATAGGCTGTAAAGATCTAGTCAAATATTCCAATTCATGACACGTGTGAATAAAATGAAAGAGGTTTTTGTTACATGACTTGTGGTGGAGGAAAACCTCCTTGGGTTTCTCGAAATTACTTTAGTGAAATGGTGCCACCCTACAATGACTAAACCAATAAAACAAATGCAAAATTTGTTTATTTTTAATGTAGGCTTCAAATATCACTGCATATCTCCCACATAGTAACACCTGTGCATAAACGGAAGGAGGATTTTGTTATTTGGTATGTGATTGATAAAAACCTCTTTCACTTTTATAAAATTCATGTCCATTACTTTAGAAACTGATTTTGTAGTAAATTTGTCCCTCTGTGTAGTAAATGACCTCAAGACATGGATAACCAAAAATCAATCATTCATTTTGATCATATCTTCTAATCCCAGAGCTAGTTTCGGGAGTGTGATATACCATTGGAAATAATTTTCTGAGCTGCTTCTAATGAACATGCTTAGGATATGATTTGTACTGAAACTCATGTGCAAAACATCTCTGAAAACTAGACATAGTAAGACCCCATTTTGATCCCTGGTGATAGGCTGCGAAGATTGGAACTAACACCTAGACTTATACAAGACCAAAACTTTCGAGGGTGTTGAATACAAATTTTCATGCACTACCAATAAAACATATTCACAACACCATGAAAAATACTTTTAAAACTTTTAAAAAATTTCATTTGGAATATGAAACTTAATTTTTTCACTTAATGACTACTTTAAAAATTTAGTTAACCTCCTAAATGTAGAGGTTACTCACTTAACTTGGACTTAATTTCCAACTCTCTTCAAACTCTTTGATTTTAATATTTTAACTCAACTCTCTTTTCAATTTACAAGGACAATGTTACTTTTACTAAACTCTTTGCATTAATTGTTTTTTAAATAAAAAATATCTTAAGGACTTCACCATATAACTATATGGTTCTCATTTAAAGAAAACAAAAGTAATGATTCCTATTAACAATTGTAGATAAAACCGATAATTTTAGGAGGTATTGTGCTTCTCACTATTCACACTTCCATTACCATTAACCATATATAAATTGTTATTGATCGATGCACAACCTAAGATGACCTTTCTCATATAATTTAGGCTAGGATGGTTGGAAAGTAATTTATATAATTGATCCCATAACCTCTATGTGCTTCATAGAGTTGCATCTATCTTCTTGAGTGAGTGGCCAAGATCCCACTCTCACTAATTTCTTCTACTTTCTTTAACCAATTTCCAGAGTTGGGCTAATTTCCCTTTGGCAACAATTATTTTCCTTCAAGCATTTTTTGCAAAGGGGCTTTTATAACTTAAAGTAACTACCCACTTTCTAGTATATTCAATCCTGAATAATATTCATAAAGTGGTGTAGTTCTCTGATGCCCTTACTCACTCAAAAACTTTGTAAACATGGAATTTTTAAAATCAACAAAGTAAGGGTGGCCTCGTATTAAAAAACACATTTAATTGCATGTCCCCTTCTTATATCTCAATGTGGATTGAACATTTTCATCACATAGAACATTCTTATCACATGCACTAGGATTTGATACCAATTATTGGATTTAATATCTTATAATAAACACATGCAAATATATATGAAGAAATATTAAGAAAAAACACGGGGAAGAAACATAAAGGGGGAAAATCAATTACAATAAACTAATCCCCTATTTTATATTTTGAGTCCAAATGGTCCCATACATAATTATAGGTGGCCATAATAATTATCTTAAGATAGTTATTTTGTTCCAACAAAATGCATAATAGTTCATCCCTAATTTCATTTCTCTTTTATAAGTATGAATTATTCCAACATAACCCAAAAAAATGTATTGGAGACATGGGATATGAAGTTAGTGGACCCTTGTAGTTGACATGGATACTTGTTATCTAAATGGATGTATTATAATAATGTCAATTATCTTGCAACTTATTTTCTCAGTTTATGTATGGATAATTTCAGTTAGAATTTGAGATTTTTTCCACACTTTTGGAATTTTAGTGGAGGAGATGAATTTTTTGAAAAAATAAAAATTGGTAAATTATTCTTCATTTGAATGTTTCCAAGGTTTCATAGCTACAGTAATGAGGAAACTGAGGGTTAATATGAAACATCATCTCAGGCTATGCTAGAATGCCTCAAATATTTTTGCTAGGAACAAACCCTATCATTGTGAAAGGAGTTGAGCTCTAATGAGCATGTTATTCTCATTAAAGAGCTAAGATTTTTAATTTCTATATAATCTTTAATTAGATTGAACATATTTGCATCATATACTATTGATGAAAATTTGGTTGTCTTTATCTTTAATTTATTTAATTTTCTTACTATTCTAGAAACTCAAACTTTTATTGTCATGCAGTTCAAATTTAGTCTCAAACTTAGAATTATACTTTCAATGAAGTGTAGATAAATTTGATTATCATTGTGTTTATTTAGAAATTTTATATTCAAGATCTTGACCTAATTAGAACAACTAACAATTAATGCATTCATTTATTTTTCTATTTAACAACCTATATGTTTTATGCCATTTATAGGTTTTTTCATTTTCTTTATAAATTGGTTTTTTTCCTTTTTGAACATACTTCATTTGTCCATATATATTGTTGGACATGTGATACTATGGTATTTTTTATCCATTGTAAATATTTAAAAAATATTATTAATATAAAAGACATTCAAATCTATTAGAAGATGAAACCAAAAACAGTCATCTATTGTGTCAAATATGGTTATAATATTAATAAAGCTATAGAATTATAGAGTTATCTCTAACATTAATATCAAATCCTATTAAATATATTATTCTCTTCTTTTCAATGGCATGTTAGACCTTGTGATTCAGAAGAGCTAATGGATAGAAGAGTGTTCTCTATGCAATAAAAAGTCGTAAAAGTGACAAAAGAGGATTTTTGTGAGTCCTGTGGTGATTGAATTTATATATTCAAGATATTATACTAAAGGAGATGGAGGCAGACTCACTTAAAATAATCTTGTTGCAGGAAGGTGGGATGAAAGAGTTTGATATTGATAGCATGAGGATGTTACTGAGAGTGAGATGAATACAAATCACAAAAGGAAAAAAAAATTGAACTTGGAATCATGAAAAAACTCATGGTTCATTTATAAATCACAAAGGCATAAGAGAGGTTTCATTTATATAGAATGTAAATGGAATTTATTTAAGCCAAGAGTGATTTGGGAATTTTCATTTAGAGGTAAGCATGGTTTCCATTATAAAGGAAATTGATTTTTGAGTATTAATTTGTAATTGTGTTGTAAAGGGAATTCTATCTTTTAGTGAATTGAGATATTCTTCAAGACCAAGATGTGGTGAATTGGCATCATTGTCCAATAAGAAATAATGACAAAATCATGGAAATTATGGAATACAACCTAGAAATGTTAATTAGCAGAGACTAGACATTCATGTCTTTTATTGAATTGGAATCTCGACCAATATTTTATCATGTAACACCCTCATCCCACATCTACCCAAGAAACCAGCCAGTCAAGGTAAATATGTGATGAGAGGATACTATAATGGGATTCAACCCTCCTGGGTGACCTTAAGGAAGTGAAGTCGATGGAAACACATCACATAAACCTTCCATGTCAGAAAAAAAACTCCTTGGAGCCAACCCAAAAAACTCCTAGGAGCCCCCTTGATATGGACAAGTATGCATCCAAGAGGCTCCAGACGCTCCCATACCATGGGTATGCATGCATTTGGAGAATTTTCTCCCCAAACATCTGCTTGTGACTCTGGGATTTGTGCCACTTTTTTAGGCCCAGAGCCCATGTCACTGACCAAAACTCAATGACACTTTCGGAAATGAACGTACATACATAACAATTATGCATTTGCAAAAAAAATGACAAGGTCTACACTAGACCTCTACTATCCATAACAGGCATTTTAGAAAACATGTCAAAAATATGTAATCTATAGGTCTAAACAATAGAGCTGAACATAGGGGTCTCATACTTATCTGAGAATCGTAAGAAGCATTGTTCCCTTATATCATAAGTTGCATTATCATCTATTAGTTCATAGATATATTGTTCATTCATTTACCAATCAAAACATGAGGAAAGCCATACATCACCACTATTATAATACATGCTTATAACCAACATAATAACAACAAAAATACCAAGGATACATCATCCATAGAATACATATATAAACTAGTACATTTACACATAATATGTCAAGGGAATAATATATTATTAATGAATGAAAAAGCCAACACGGGATGGGACTACCATGTTCTACCCGACCAGAGAATGGCTGAGCCAATTCTCTCTTTAGCCATTCACCCCCATGCCATTATCGAAGCATGAATGTGGGACTCAAACCAAAAGAACCAACCAGGGAATCTCGAGGCTACACCACCTCACTCTCTTCCATAGAAACTAGGATTTACTGTAATCCATCCTGAATCACTAGGAAAAAAAATAAACATGTGATAACAGGATTCACCATGTTCTCCATCGGATCAGTATACCAGAAAAAGCATGGATGCCATTGGATTTCTCCACCTACATCGTGAGGAATTTTCCTATCTCCTAGTCTCCCAAGATTTACTGCAATCCCCACCAAATCAGTAGGCCCCACACCAAGACCCACTCTCTAGGATTTACCATATATGCCATCCTAGGATTACTAGGCCTGATGGAGATCACCCACCTCTAGGCTTTACAATATATCCTGCAATTCACTGGTTGAGGATTCCTAGGTCTGCCATGGAACAAAAACTATTACTTTACCACAACCGACAATCTAGTTTAGGGGTTATTAGGCCATGTCTTCTATGATTAAAATATCCACCTCACTCAGCTTTAATCCATCTGGCAATCTAGCTCAACTGAAACATGAGAACCCCATCACACCATGGCTATTCGTAAATTTCAAAGCTAGGTTTGAAATACTATCACACCCAGAAAAACCCATGTCATAACAACAAAGAACCACATTCAATACCATGCACGCCAAATCTAGAAAGGAAAACACACATGCAAATTGATGCTTGTAAAGAATATTGTTGTTGCTACTTCATCCTACTCTTCCTTGTTTGCTCCTTCCTTCCTCTTGCCTTCTTTTCATTTCTTGATCCAAGAGTTAGAGAGAGAGAGAGAATAATAAGAGAGCTCCAAAGTTGAATTGACAAAAGGTTACAAACTGATCCTCATAAACTTTTTTTATCAATTAGGCTTCTATTTTCTTGATTTTCCATTATTTTCATTCATTTTCCTCCTCGCATGCAACCTGTGACCTTTCACCTTCCTTTTCTCCCAATGTTCATTATTTTTATAAATAAATGCACAAAAAATGTAATTTTTCCTTTCCAAATCCTTAGTGATTTCCTTTGCCAATTTCCTTAGCCATAATAAGCCAATGAACACCCACATTAGGATGTTTTTCCTAACATTTAGCTTTGAATAAGTGTCCCATTAACCACAGTTAATCTTTTTCCCTTTATTAATTATTATTACATGGAATTTTCACCAGGGCTATTATAGAAGCCTCCCCCTTGGGGAAAACTATCCTCGGTGTTCAACCACACCTATACATCAGAAAAACCACTGAAAATCAAACATTATACCCATGGAAATTTATAACATAGCTCATGGAAGTATTTATATCCATTGCATATGTACATATATCAAAATGTCACCAAAACATGTACCAAAAACATATACCATACATCATACCAAAACTACTTTGCCTCAACCAACAAACAATGAAGGATACATAGCCCACATTTGATCTTCCATCTCTCATGTAGCTTCATTGGGCCTAAAGTGCTTCCACTGCACTTTAAACTGCTCAATTTTTCAGTTCTGGAGCATGAGCACCTTTCTCTACAATATACACTAAGCTTCTAGCTGGAATTCTCCATCTAGCTCCACCTGCAATATAGACCATTCAATCACATGATCAACATACTAAACATATTTATTAAGTAATGACACATGGAAAACATCATGGAATTCCATTTTCGATGGCAACACAGGTCGATAGGCTACTGGTCCTATCCTCTCAATAATATTGAAATGTCCACAAAACCGTTGTTTGAGATTGCCACATCATCTAATCTGCAAGGATCTATTCTTTGGTTTGATCTGCAAGTACACCTATTCCCCAACCTAAAACTCCTTTAACAACCTATTCCAATTTTTGTAGCTCTTTGTAACACCGTCCTCTCACATCTACCAAAGTAAACGACCAAACAGGGTAAAGAGGTGATGATAAGTTACTATGATATGATTCGACCTCGTAAGTCACATTAAGAAAGTGGAACTGATAGACACACACAATACAGACCTTCAACATCAGCAATAGGACCACTAGGAACCATCCCAACCTTTTTGCTAACCAACCCCTATGTCCCACTAAGATTTTAGACCACTTAAGCCCGAGATGCTCCCATGATATGGGCATGAAAACGTCAAGGAGGCTCTAGATTCTCTCATGGCAACTCATGCCAGTATCTAGGGACTATTTCCAGTAGACCTAAGCCAGATTCTGAGGAATTTAAGGAACTTTTCAAGCCTAGAATTCTAGCCACTTCCCAAAACTTGTTGTAACTTCCAGAATCCATTAAACACATTATGACAAGAGTACTAAACCAAAACTAACTCTAGTACTAATCTTGACCATCCCCAACTAGGACTACCATTCTGTCAAACACTTGGCATCCATGCAATCTATAGGTGTAAACAACATATTTAAGCATAGGGGTCACGTATTTATCTGAGATTCGTTATGAGACATTGCTTCCTTATCACACTAGCTTCATTATCTTCTATTAGGCCATAGATACATTGTTCATTCATTTACAAGTAAAAACATGAGGAGATCCATACATAGCCACTCTCATAATACATGTGTATAACCAACCTAATAACAACATAAATACCAAGGAAACAATAGCCATATAATCCACATATAAACCAATATAATAACCATGAGATAACGAGAAAAAAACCTCATATTAATGATGCAAAATCCAACCCGGTATGGGACTACCATGTTCCACTAGACCATAGAATGGCTGAGCCAATTCTCTCTTAATTGATTCATCCCCATGCCATATTCCAAGCATGAATGTGGGATCTCATAGAAAACATCAATCTAAAACCATCTAGGGCTTCCAGAGGCCAGCCACCTCAACCCATCAAACAGTGATTCCACCTCATGGTCAAACATCAAAGAACCATCATCATAATGGTCTCTATCTAATCCTTCCAGGGCTCTAGAGTGTTTGTTCCAACCAAGGATCGAGGACTAGTAACTCAACCCACAACTTATACCAGGTTCCAGAGCATTTTTCCAACCAAGGCTCCATGACTAGTAACTCAACCCACCAAGGGCTCTAGAGTGTTTGTCCAACCAAGGCTCAAGGACTAGTAACTCAACTCAAGCTGATATAGGGATCCAGAGTGTTTGTTCAACCAAGGCTCCAAAAACTGTGTAACTCAACCCTAGCTAAGGAAACATCATAACCAACCCAAAGAAAGGAAATAAATCAAGAATCACCATGGTTATCTAGGAAATGGAAAGTCTAGGCAAATCCATTAGCAATCCCAACCATCCTCCATTCCAATGATAGATCATGACCAGCAAACGACATGCATATGCCATGCATGCCAAAACCAGTGAGGAAAACATATATGCAACTTAGTACTTGAATGAAAAACATGTTGTAGTTGTTGATCCCAATGTCCTCCTGTGCTTTCCTTCTCTTCCCTTTCTTTCTTGCTCCAGAACTCTAAGTATGGTATGCTCTCTAAGTATCCAAGAGCAAGAGAGAGAGAGAGAATAGAGGAGAGCTCCACCAAAACTGAAATGTTCAAGCTTACACTAACCAAACCTATCCACTGATCCTCATAAGCCTTTTTATTATTGAGGCCTCTATTTTCTTCATTTTTCATTATTTTCCTTCATTATCCTCCTCACATGCAACCTGTGACCTTTCAACTTCCTTTTCTCCTAATTTCCATTATTTCATAAATAAAATGCCAATTAATGCGTCATCCCTTTCCAAAACCTTTTCCATCTCCTTTGCTAATTTCCTTATCCATAATAACCGAAATGAACACCCACTAGGATGCTTTTCCCTCCATTCATCTTTGAGTAAGTGTCCCATGACCGTGGTATTATATATTTTTACATGAATTTTTAGCCAAGGTTGCTATAGAACCCTCCCCCTTGGGAGAACACCATTGTCGATGTTAAATGACACCTATAACCAGAAAACCATTGAAAACAAAACATATTGCCCATGGAACTTTATAACACAGCTCTTTGTAGTATCTACAATGAACATCTGCTAAAACATGAAAAACATATTGTTTACTGGAGCTTTATAACACAACTCATTACGGTATTTATAATAATACACACATACACATATGCACATTTTCTCAAATAGAAAATAAAATGATATGATGCCTGCATCTGCAAAAACGGAATCCATAGGCTCACACCTCCACCCTCATAATAATACCAGGATTCACCTCCTTCTCAGGATGTCTAGAATCCATTGTAGAGTCAAAGTTGCATCCAATGTCCAGCGCTATAATCCTGCGCCAATTTTCCTCTCGGTGAATAGTTACCGATTCATTATTCTAGGGGGCACTGCCAATGTGCATATGATTCCATCTGGAAATGCTAATGACCAAAATAAATCCATCCTTGACGTTCCCTTCTCTGCTACATAGTCCCTCGAGCAATCTGGTCACCCCCTTTCGTGCAGTCACACACCTTCCATGTTCTGTTCGTAACCCCGTCCTGGGAAGTCCATCCCTTGGCAAGGCATACTCAAATAAAAAGATACAAAACCAAGGCATATCCATGCCTTAAAACCATCAAATCGGTCATTGCATGCTCATGGAAATCAATGGACACTATTGGGTATTAGTTTCCCACAATGGCCTTTCTCTTGAAGTGCTTTACCAAAATACTCCTGCATGTTCCAATTCCTTTCACTGATGCTGCTAATTCTTGTAGTCAATTTCAACCACCCAACTGGGAATTTACGTGCTTCCTGTACTAAGCACATAACTTACATTAGATTCAAAATAATTTTAAATAAATTCACATCATACCTCATTCGTAGCTCGTCAATAAGGTACACTTGCAATCCTATTCGCTTCCTGACACAACAAGTCAAACTAGCATCTTTGACCAAATCATCATGCATAAACATATCACATCAAGCTAGCTCAAATCACAACCATCATAAATCAAAATCATAAATCATATGTAACCATCATAAACCAGAATCATAGATCACATGTAATTAGCATACAACAAAATCATAAATCACATGCATAATAAAACTAAAATAAAATGTTGATACTTATCCTTTAATCAATGCTTAGCTTCTACCTTTGACTTTATTCCGTAAGCACTTTGGATCGGTTGCCACACCTGAAAAACACCTAGTTCCTTATCCTCGACCATGTACACATATACATAGTGTGAATCACTCACACAAGGCATACAACAACATGCATTACATGCACCTACACCTCACATAGCACACATATATCTACACCTAGGGTACAACACAACACATACATACACCTACACCCAGGACACAAAACAACAAATACATACACCTACACTTGATGTACAACACAATACATTCATCTTTACCTGATGTACAACACCACACAATTCATGTACCTACACCTAGCATACATTACAATACATCTATACCTGATGTACAACACCACACAATACATGTACATACACTTGGCGTACAACACAAGGCAATACATATATACCCAATGTACAACACCACACAATTCATGTACCTACACATGGCATACAAGACAACACAATACATGTACTACACAAATTACAACACAACAAGTACACATGTCATGATAACATGACTACCCAATTCACATACATAATAGTACATGTACACAACACAACATGTACGACATGCACATAATACCACATGTACACCAATACCACATGTACAACACATACACACTACAACTTGTACAAAGCACCACCTGCACAATGTGTGCACAACATCACATGTACATGACACCACCTACACAATGCCAAATGTACATCATACCACTTGTACAATGTGTACACAATGCTATATGTAGACAGAACCACATGCACGACACGTACACGACACCACATGTACACAACATCATATGCACAACATGTACATAACACCACCTACACAGCACCATATGTACAACATGTACACGGCACCACATGCTTGCAGCTCCACTTGTACAATCATGCAGACAACACCATATGTACATAGTACCATATGTACAACATGCACACAACATTGTATGTACATAGTATTGCATATACAACTTGTACATAGCACCTAGTGTACACAAAACTGGATATCCAACATGCACAGAGCACCATATGCACACACCACCACATATCCATCATGTGCACAACACAATATATACACAACACCGCATATCCAACATGTACATAGCACCATCTATACCCAGCACTGCTTATGCAATATTCACATAACACCATATATACAATAGACACACAATATCATATGTACACAATACTACATATGAAACATGTACATAGCACCATATGTACATAGCATTGCACATACTATATGTACACAATACCATATGTATACAGTACAATAAATGCAACATGGACGCAACACTATATGTACCACCCTGTCCACAACATTGCATAAACAACATGTACACACATTATATATACACAACACCACATGTGCACAACATCATAGATGCAACATGTACCACATATACAATAGTAGTACCAAACATCCAAAACTACACTGTCTCTACCAAGCAACCTTGCTTCTAGTGTCTTATCCATGCTTGTCCCAGCATGACGCAGACAACATTTATTTCATTTCACTAATGTATCCCTCAGTATATCCTATCCATAACATAGACATAACATAATCACATATTATTAACTCATAATCACTTGATATTGACCTCATATATTTTTCATGACTACTATTCCACTTCATTCCTCATAAACCAGGAACCTCTTCATGTCATTAACCTGCGTAAGAAATCATTCCTTAACAAGAATGATTCCTAATGACCCTGTAAAACAACAACATTCATACAAACATATATATACATATAAATATTAGCATTAATTAATCTATCAGGAAATGACATACATACATACATACATATATATATATACATATAAATATTAGCCTTAATAATCATGATCCATGGTGACCCTGTGAGGCATGACCTACATACATACATACATGTGTACACATATAGACATCAACATAATCATGATTACAACATAATTACTAGATATTGTAAGGTCAAGGTTAAGATAACTCCCTTTATGCGTGCAACACATGCGCAACATGAAGACCAATAGTTCCCAACATAGCCAAGGCATATGACGCCTCAAATCCATTCACTTTACCTTTCTTGATTACCTTTCCCATGACTATCTTTCCATCGTCCATTTACACTAATGGACCCAACCAGTCCAACTGGTTGTCATACTCTTGCCTTCAACTACCATTATACATCCATCGAGATTCATCTAGGTCTTACCTTACCTATTGGGTACCACACAACTCTCCCCAAAATCCATTAACTTTCTCCTTCCCCAACCAATTCTGAAGGCTCTCAAAACAGTAAAGGAAAGACCAAGAAGAAAACACAAAGAAAACCATGGAAAATCAACAACAATACAATACCACAAACAAAGTGGCATGACCATGCACAAGACACAAACAAAACAAAAATCAAGCACAAAAAGCAACTGAAAGACAAAAAGCACAAGACTGACAACAAATGGCATGACTCAATCCCCATGGTTTCCAGTGCTTCCAAAGGAAATATCAACTTAGGCCTTCTTCAAAATTTCATAGCAGTCTCTCTGCCATGAAATCCCCTGCATTGGATTTCCTTAAACAGATAAATATCAATGCATAACTTAACATAACAATACACTAGTTACCTTATCTTTTTGTATCAAGCACATTGCTTGCAACTGAACACATCCATGCCATCTCTCAAGGGACTCCAACCTTTGACGAATCTATCCATAAATAGAACCAACTGTTATACCTGTCAACTCCATATTTATGAATATAAGACATATCCACATAATGTTAGATGCAATCAAGTTTAAGAATATTTCTAGTATGCAAAGAACTCATTCATTTGGAATTAGGGTTTCCAAACATAACCAAAATAATTCTTGCCCAATTCCTTTCTTCAACATTTTCCTTGTAGCAATTGAGTGTTTCTATGCACTATCACATCACCCAACTGTTATGTATATAAGCACATCAACTATTACCTTGTCATGCTAATACCAAGCATGGCTCCTACAACTGGTTACATATGTCAACCACATGTTCCAAATATTAAGACAATCATATCTATCCAATTGAAATCAACATTTACAAAGGCTAGTAATCATGTCATAATCCATAGTCAACTCACAACAATTAGACATATTGTTACAACTGTCACCTACTTAAACTCAAGGATATATCAACTATCTCAACACATATGTGTTTATAAAATCATCTTAAAACAAGATCATTTGAACACATACTGATATTATAAATTCATCAAACATCCAACCAACTTGCAAACATACCATGTTAATTAATCAGCTAGACGAATTAATGAAATAGTCAAGCACCAATATACGACATAAGAAACTCATACTTTAATCTATCTTAGTGGAGGCTATCATGTCTACACAATCAATCTAGTTAGCACGATATAACTATACAACACATCAACTCAAACTCAAATAAGATCATTATATCCAATAAGTAACTAACTAACATGTTCACATCATAAACCCATAAACATTTGTCATTCATGCATAACAATCACATATGTATGATTAGTATAGATTAGTACAACACAATGTCACAACTAAGTTGACTCATACCTGAATGTCATAACCCTAACCATTTACATAGACCAATCTAAATTAGTGTGATACATATGACATCAAGATCTTAATTTAATAACCCTAATCATCAAGTTATGAGCATATAACAACAAGAAGTTATATATCATGCTCATCAACAACATATAACCTAATCATCAAGCTAACTATCAAAAAACAAGTTAACCTGTAACATAACAACAACATATAACATATAAGGTAATCATAAAAAATTAACCTATAACATACTTATGAACAATATATAACGTAATCATCTAGTTATCTAACATAAACAACAATAACAATGCATATAACCACAGGTTACTACCACTCATGACAATCTGACACATACGCACATGACTACACTAGTCAGCTAGAATTTACCATACATGTAACCATAATAAAAATATATTAGAATCATGTATATAACCCTAATGCATACAAAAATCCATTAACTAACATACTTGCATGCCAAACATAAAATCTTGTATGATGATCTTCTCTTACCACAAAGTCTAATGCCACAACCTCATTCTGAGAGTTTGCATCTCATGTTCTATATCAACTGACATACTAGCATCATAACATACCAATATCATAATGATGACTTAATTTCATACAATGACCCCACAATCCATGTCTGACCTACCATACATTCATAACCATAACCATGACAATGCATGCATAACATCATATAGACACAAACATGCATAGCAATTGTATATACAACCGTACACTCAAGACGATACATCCCACAACAACACCATCAACCTTGACATGGTGACATTACTACAACCATGATCGATACTATGAAAATGCAACAAGCACATGGACTATAAGCATAAGCAACACATATGCGACCGATGTAAATGCATGACCAACACACCACCCATCTAGTCTGAGGGGTGAACTATGCTTTCATACCATTCTGTAAAACCCTCCACCCACATCTACCCAATTAACATGCTAAACGGGGTAAACATGTGATGAGAAGTTACTATGATATGATTCAACCTCCTAAGTCATGTTAAGGAATTGGAACCAAAGGACACACACCATACAGACCTTCAACATCAATAATAAGACCCCTAGGAACCATCCCAACCTTTGTACTAACCAGCCCCTAGGTTCCACTAAGATTTTATACCACTTAAACCCCAGACACTCCTGTGATATGGGAATGAAAACATCGAAGAGGCTCTAGACACTCTGATGGCAAGGCATGCAAGTGTCGAGGGACTATTTCAAGTAAATCTGTGCTAGAGTCTCAGGAATTTAAGACACTTTTCAAGCCTATAATTTCAGCCACTATCCAGAACTTGTTGTAACTTACGGAATCCATTAAACACATTATGAGAAGACTATTCAACCAAACTAAGTCCAGTAGTAAGCATGGCAATCCACAATCGGGACTAACATTTTGTCAAACACTTGGCATCAATGCAATCTATAGGTGTAAACAACATATTTAAGCATAAGGGTCTCGTACTTATCTGAGATTAGCTATGAGGCACTTCCTCTTATCACATTATCTCTATTATCATCTATTAGGCTGTAGATACATTGTTCATTCATTTAAGAGTAAAACATGAGGAGAGCCATACATAGCCACTGTCATAATACATGTGTATAACTAGAATAATAACAACAGAAATACCAAGGCAACAATAGCCATATAATCCACATATAAACGAGTCATTAGGTTAATTTTGAGGTCTAAAATGGGCCTCCTAAGAAACATGTACAACGAAAACAAACTTTATAAGAACCAATAAGATTCAAGGTGATAATGTCAACCATGGGGGATGATTCACCATTTTTGGAGTAAAAAAGTAAAAATATTAAAAAGTAATATAATAATAAAACTACTTTTTCAACTTGTATTTTCAACTTATCTCCCTAAGTTTTTACTCAAATTTTGAGAGGGAATACTCGTTGGATGCAAAATTTAATTCCTCATCCCAGGAGTACCCATATTGCATACTTTTGATGGACTCTACTACATGAGAAATGAGAAATACATGAAAAAACATTATTGCAATCACATTTTTCATGTATTTCTCATTTTTCATGTAGAATGATTCATCAAAAGTATGCAACATGGGTACTCCTTGGATGAATAATCAGATTATGCATCCGACAGGTGTTTCTGCTCTAAATCTGAGTAAACTCATAAGAAGATAAGTTGAAAATACAAGTTGAAAAAATAGTTTTTTCATTTTTCCCTCTAAAATTTGATGATGTCATCTAATCTTATTTTATTATTTCCACTATTATTTTATAATTTCCTTAGGATGCCCATTTTAGACCTCAAAATTCCCCTAATGATAATACTCATGATATAACAAGGAGAAATAACATCATATAAATGATGCAAAACCCAACCCACTATGGGACTAACACGTTCCACCCGACTGTAGAATGGATGAGCCAATTCTCTCTTCAGTCATTCACCAGCATGCCATATTCCAAGCATGAACCTAGGATCTTATAGAACACATCAATCTAGAACCATTTAGGGCTTCTAGAGGCCATCCACCTCAGGCCATCAAACATTGATTCCACCCCATGGTCGAACATCACAAAACATCATCAAATTGGTCTCTATCCAAGCCTTCTAGGTCTTTAAAGCATTTGTTCAAACCAAGGCTCCAGGACTACTAACTCAACTGACAACTTATATTGGCCTCCAGAGCGTTTGTCCAATCAAGGCTCCATGACTAGTAACTCAACGCACTAAGGGCTCTAGAGGGTTTGTCCAACCAAGGCTTTAAGACTAGTAACTCAACCCAAGCTGATACAAGGCTCCAAAGCATTTGTCTAGCCAAGGATCCAAGAGCTAGTAACTCAACCCAAGCTAAGGAACATAAGAACCAACCCAAAACAAACAAGGAAATGGAAAGTCTAGGCAAATCAACAATCGAGACTGACATATTGTCAAACACTTGGCATCAATGCAATCTACAGGTGTAAACAACATATTTGAGCATAAGGGTCTCCTACTTATCTGAGATTCGCTATGAGGCACTTCTTATTATCACATTATTTTTATTATCATCTATTAGGCCATAGATACATTGTTCATTCATTTAAAAGTAAAAACATGAGGAGAGCCATACATAGCCACTATCATAATACATGTGTATAACTAGCATAATAACAATAGAAATACCAAGGCAACAATAGCCATATAATCCACATATAAATGAGTCATTAGGTGAATTTTGAGGTCTAAAATAGGCCTCCTAAGAAAAATGTACAACGAAAACAAACTTTATAAGAACCAATAAGATTCAAGGTGATGATGTCAACCATGGGGGATGATTCACCATTTTTGGAGTAAAAAAGTAAAAATATTAAAAAGTAATGTAATAATAAAACTACTTTTTCAACTTGTATTTTCAACTTATCTCCCTAAGTTTTTACTCAAATTTCGAAAGGGAGTACTCGTTGGATGTAAAATTTAATTCCTCATCTCAGGGGTACCCATATTGCATAGTTTTGATGGACTCTACTACATGAAAAATGAGAAATACATGAAAAACATTATTGCAATCACATTTTTCATGTATTTCTCATTTTTCATGTAGAATGATTCATCAAAACTATGCAACATGGGTACTCCTTGTATGAATAATCAGATTATGCATCCAACGGGTGTTTCTGCTCTAAATTTGAGTAAACTCATAAGAAGATAAGTTGAAAATACAAGTTGAAAAAATAGTTTTTCATTTTTCCCTATAAAATTTGATGATGTCATCTAATCTTATTTTATTATTTCCACTATTATTTTATAATTTCCTTAGGATGCCCATTTTAGACCTCCAAATTCCCCTAATGATAATACTCTTGATATAACAAGGAGAAATAACATCATATAAATGATGCAAAACCCAACCCACTATGGGACTAACACATTCCACCTGACTGTAGAATGGATGATCCAATTCTCTCTTCATTCATTCACCATCGTGCCATATTCAAAGCATGAATCTAGGATCTTATAGAAAACATCAATCTAGAACCATTTAGGGTTTCCAAAGGCCATCAAACATTGATTCCAGCACATGGTCGAACATCACAAAACATCATCAAATTGGTCTCTATCCAAGCCTTCTAGGTCTCCAAAGCATTTGTTCAAACCAAGGCTCCAAGACTACTAGCTCAATTGACAACTTATATTGGCCTCCAGAGCGTTTGTCCAATCAAGGCTCCATGACTAGTAACTCAACGTACTAAGGGCTCTAGAGGGTTTGTCCAACCAAGGCTTTAAGACTAGTAACTCAACCCAAGCTGATACAAGGCTCCAAAGCATTTGTCTAGCCAAGGATCCAGGAACTAGTAACTCAACCGAAGCTAAGGAACATGAGAACCAACCCAAAACAAACCAGGAAATGGAAAGTCTAGGCAAATCCACTATCAATCTCGACCATCCTCCATTCCAATGACATTTCATTACCAAAAAACCACATGCATATTCCATGCATTCCAAAACTAGTGAGGAAAATATACATACAACTCATTACCTAGAAGGAAAAATCATTGTAGCTGCTAATCATGATGTCCTTTTGCACTCTCCTACTCTTCCCTTACCTTCTTGCTCCAAAACTCCAAGTATTACACACTCTCCAAGTGTGCTCCAAGAAACTCTAAGTATTCAAGAGTATGAGAGAGAGAGAGAGAGAATAGAAGAGAGCTCCACCAAAACTGAACTCGCCAAGCTTACACTCACCAAGCCTACCCACTGATTCTCAGAAGCCATTTTATTAATGAGGCCTCTATTTTCTTCATTTTCGATTATTTTCCTTCACTAGCCTCCTCATATGCAACCTGTGACCTTTCACCTTCCTTTTCTCCTAATTTCCATTATTTCATAAATAAAATGTCAATTAATGACTCATGCCTTTCCAAAGCCTTTTCCATTTCCTTTGCCAATTTCCTTAGCCTTAATAACCAAAATGAATACCCACTAGGATGTTTTTCCCACCATTAATCTTGGAATAAATGTCCCATGACCATGGTATTATATATTTCTACATGAATTTTAACTAGGGTTGTTACAGAGCCCTCCCCCTTAGGGGAACTTCATCCCAGTGTTCAATGACACCTATTACCAGAAAATTGCTGAAAACAAAACATATTTCCCATGGAGCTTTACAACACAACTCATTACAGTATTTACAATGACCATCCACTAAAATATGACAAACATACTATTTACTAGAGAGTTATAACAAGACTCATTACAATATTTACAATAATACAGATATGCACATTTTCTTAACTAGAAAATAAAAGGGTATGATGCCCACATCTACAACGAGGGAATCCAGAGGCTCACACCTCCACCCTCGAAGTAATACCAAGATTCACCTCGTTCCTAGGAAGTCTAGAATCCATTGCAAAGTCAAAGTTGCATCCAATGTCCAACTCTATAATCCTGTGCCACTTGTCCTCTTGGTGAATCGTTACCATCTCATTATTCCAGAGAATAGTTCTAATGTGCATCTGATTCCATCTGGAAATGCTAATGTTGAAAATAAATCCATCCCCAACCTTCCCTTCTTTGCTACACAGTCCCTAAAAAAATCTGGTCACATGTCTTCTAAGTTTCCCTGGCACCCACATCCCGAGTAGTCGATCCCTTGAAAAGACTTCCTCGCATCTGATTCCCCTCTGTGTGTGCACCGCGCTCCTGAGAATGACTCCAACTCCCACCAAACGCGTGCTTTGCACTCTCAAACACTTTGCTATGTTTCTCAATAACCTTGATTAGCACAATAACTTTGTTTGCTTGTGGAAACTTTGTGGAATGAAGAATTTGTAGTTTTGGAGGAATATTTCAGTCAAATTTAGGCCTTTTATCCCTGTGCACCACGCCTCCCATGTGCGCCACACCAGTGTAAATTTACACTGGAAAATTTCTCCCAGTTCGTCGCGCTCCCTCTATGCGCTGCACTGTTTTGTAGGAGCCGTTTGGAGGCCTTCCCGATGTCCAACTTGGCTGCAGAATAGCTTGTTGGAAAGGTTTTTCAGTCTAATTTCAAACCCAGCCAGAAATTTTCAATTTGGAGGTCATTTTCCCTATCAAAAATCAAATCTCCCAAGACTGTTCAAAATGTGCCCAGTAAGGCTGCCTCAAGGCAGAGTGCTGTTACAGTCAACTTTTGAATGCCTTCCTCAACTCCAGATTGAGCTCATGATAGCTCATTGAAAATATATTTGTGTCTACTTATCATATAGCTCATCAAGAAAGTCCTTTTGCCAACCAAGCTAGGAGAAAACTTGATTTTCCCAAGGTCGCTCCAGAGGTGTATCAATTCTCCAAAGGCGATTGTATTTTTGACATTTCTCTAAAATCATGACACCTGTGTAAAACGTGAAGGAGTTTTTTCTTGCTTGGTATGTTGTAGACAAAAAACTTCTCTCATTTTTCCCAAATTCATCTTTGATTGGTCAGAAACATCATTTGAGTGAAACCTATCCCGATGTGTGGGACAAGGGATTTGCCGAAATGAAGCGAAATGAAGGGGATAGAGGGCTTCTAAATTCTTGAGAAAATTTTGGGAAGTGGCGAGGGATGTTATAAGGTAGGGGAAAGTGGAATCTTAGAAAGTGAGTGAGGGGAATGGGTCTAAAAAGGAAAAACACATGCCTAGCCTAGAAAATTTCCAAGTTGTAGCAAGAGACTAGGCTTTGTGCGAAAATGAGGAATTTGGGGGATTTTAGTGATGGGAAGTCTTTAATAAGGTACATTATGGATAGGGGAAGGTGTATGAACATCAGGATACAATTTTTTCCAATGATTTTACCATCCAAGGGAAATTAGCTTCAAAACCCTAGGAGAGGGAAATGAACCTTGCCTAGGCGCAACTAAAGCATGAACAAGGTGTAAAATGACCCAGTGGAACTTGACATGATGATGACAACCCTTTGAATGATGGTACACTCAGTTGAATGGTGACATGGAACGTCATTTGGACAACTTTGACAAGGGTAAAACCAAACCCTAGACCTAATGCCTAGTGACCAAAATTTTGCTTGAAGACTCACTGAAATGACATAATTTGACCTTGACACTTTAAAATCACGTTGTAAGAGCATGTTTGATCACTGGAGGAAGGCTGCAAGGACTAACACTAACAGATGGAGCAAGACACCTAAAAATGAAATGCAGAAAGAGTTTTGATCTCTAATGGAGGACTGTCAAGACCGACTCTAACATTGGCTCCAATGGGGGATGGTAGCTCCAGCTCATTGGAGGTGCCAAGAACTGCATATCTTTGGGTGAGCAGATAGTGCCTTCGTCCATTGGGCTATGGAGTCATTATTTCGACAAACCACACAAGACTCTGACTCATTTATTGACTCAAAACCTGACTCATATTGACTTAATTATGGAACCAAAATGGCTAAAAAAACTGACTCAATGCAAAAGGAAATGACTCATGACTGACTTAGCTAAAATAAGAACTTACAAAACTTGTTTCAATGGCAGCAGTCCGTCAAGATTCGAGGGTTTCAAATCATGATGATAGCCACCTGCATACTAATGTTATATGTACAATCATGTGTAATGTGTCTTCCAATGTAACCAATCATGTAGATGCCTCCTTGATTGATTCTCCTGATCAGATCTTCTGGTCAACAACAGATACTAGTAACTGGGCCTCCAAAAACATAATTGACCATGATCTCCTTCATCACTGAATACTGAAATAATGATCTTCACTGTTGTTTGCAACAAATCTGCCATTGGTTCATGAAGAACATAAGGTCTTTCCTCTTGCTGAAGAAACAAGGTGTCGTTTTCCTGTGATGCTGATCTCTTTTCATAAATAATAGTAGGTTTCTGGTCTCAAAACAATTCTAAACAAGTAGATGAGCAGATTTCCTCTTCAAAGAAAATTTTAGAACATGAAACATAGGAAGAAGAATCTAAAATGGAATCATGAATGGTATGGTCTGCTGAAGTCTGAATACATTGTAGATCATCTTCATATGATATGATAGGTAGATTGTCTTTGCATTCATCAATCATGAGAAAAGAAACTTCAAATGATTCTTGAAACCCAACACAATCATTTATATCAACTACCATAAATTCACCCGGATCTTTTTCACTTACTTGAACAAAATTCTCATCTTGTTGTTCATGAGTCGACTGGACTACCTCTTTATGAAGGCTTTGTTCTGATGACATGAGAACATTTGGATTGAAAACTTGGTTTTCTTCATTCCAGGTGATTTTAACAGTAGAATTCTCTTTCATGGGACTTAGTACAAGGTTTTCTTGGTCACCATAATCCGAATCTGGATCTGAAAAGGTTGACTTAACTTTATCAGGTTCTGAAAGTACAACTGGACTTCCTTGCATGCTGTCTTCTTCTATGGACAGATCCGAAACGACACTTTTTCTTTCATCACTTTCAGCCATATGGAATTCTTCAACCTGCTGATCTATAAAGTTGTTCACCGAACTGTCATCCTTTTCAAAAGAGGAAGAAGTTTCACCAACACTTTCTTGACCATGTGTGCACTACAAATCTGCTTTAGCTTGAGCTGGAACATAACCATGCAAGAGTTGATCTATCTCATCTTCAGACAAAGGAGATAAGACCTTTCATTTCCTTTTTCTCAAACAATGATTGTCTTCAATATTTTCAAGTGAAGAAGTATATAAATTTTCCTCATATTGCCGATCCATTTCATGTAATTCATGTTGACTATCAAGAGGCAAAACTCCTTTATCTTCCACCATACTAAAATCTTGATCATGCTGCAAATTTTCCTGATCATCTTCATGCTGCTGAAATGGGTTTTCACACAGGGCTTCCATGATCTCTTCATCCATGAAATTATCATCTTCATAATATTTTTCAAGGCTTTCAATAAAACCATCAACGTATTTGCAACAGTCATGAACTAAATTTAATGTTGGATAAGAGTCTTCATACTTCTCAAAGAACATGGCATGAAAATCATTTAAACAATAAATACAAGCAGGTGGCAAACTTTCAAACCAAGATTGGGCTTCACCTTCTAGAGTGTCCAGGAATATCTTCATTAAGAAATCTTCAGGAAAATCAACCTTCAACTTGCGAATATGCATGTGAAATCAAACTAGATGTAAAGCAACGTCCTTATTACCATCATCTTTAAACGTAGGCAGATTCCTTGATCAATCTACCTTGGGCATTTTATTCGGAAAACCTGGGATGTGATCTCGGCTCATGGGAGTGTATCTTCTTGCAATCCACTCCATTTTAAAAAATCTCAAAGCTACTGATTCCTCTAAAGTGGAGTCACCATGAAGCACCGGTTGCTAGATTCTTTAGCGAAAGGAGTCGCCAGGTGAATGATTTCAGCCGTCTTCTTATGTCTGATCGTTGTTCACCATCAACCATCAGATCTGAGCTTGATAGATGTACTGGGGCAAAACAATCTTCAAGCAAACCATTTTCTCCCCAGTGGAGTTTCCACTATGTTAGCACCGAAATTTTCCTTAGGCTAAAGGAAGGCAAAATTCAGGGTAACCACAAACCACGCTCAGTCTGGTAGCTAGCCCTACCAGAACAGGAGAGGGCTCTCTTTGAGTCACACTCAGTGAAAAAGTAAATGAAATGGTCTGAGATGACTTACAGTGGAATATTAATCTTAGGCTAGTAAGTAATTATTGGTGACAAGAAGAAATTTTTTATGAATGACTGAGTTTCCGGGATGGTATGGGACCAATGGACAGTAATGAGCAGAGAATTTAATACAAAGGCACAGATTACTTCGTGAGGCAAGACAGGCGGAAAGTCTAGCAATTTAGGTTTGAAATAATGCGGAATGGAAAGATTGCTTAGGAGGGTGAAAAGGGCATGGACAACAAGAATCCTTTTCAACAGAAGAAGAACATTGAACATGAAATTTTCCCACAGGCAGAGCAATAAAAATGAATTCTACCTTATCTTACTTAGAAAGTTTCACTGGAAATAAATATGAAATGAATAGTGAAACATAACGAAATACATACGAAACATAAGAGACACATTTGCTACACTCAAAAGGACATGAATCTCATGAAACAGAGCCGTTGCCTTTCAAAATAACACTCACAACCACATGAATCTCATGAAACAGAGCCACTGCCTTTCAAAATATACAATGAAGAAACAGAGTTTCTTTCCCACAGTCTCCTAGAAATTACAAGCTAACCCTTTGCAAATGGTTTGCATACAATAAATAGACCATGCCATGAGGAAATAGAATGACCAAGAGATGGGGAGTTTCTCAAATCATTACAAAATGGATATGGAAAGCCAACCATTAGCTACAGGTGCAGCGTTACAAAAATGACAAATGGCTTGGGTGACTGCTCGCCTTCCTTTGCCACTTGGATAGAAGCCATCCTCTAGTGAAAATAATTTAAATTTGGCCTTAGGTGTCGAAAAAAGTGAAATGTAGATGAGCCATCCCACTTGGAGAAATTCATGAATCGAAATGTCGCGAAGCGGAAGTGATTTGGCCTTTTTTTCTATATGCACCACGCCCAAATCTATACACATCACGCCACTTTGGAGGCTGTTTTGAGGTACCTGCAGGAGTCCAAATAGTGCCCAAGTGTTCTTTTTGGAAAGTCTTTCCTATCTAATTTCCAACCCAAGTAGAATTCTTAATTTTCTGCTGATTTGCCCATCCAAAAATTCATTCTCCCAAGACTGCTTCCTGTGTGTCAAAATAGGGGCAGAGAGGTCATTTGTTGAGTGTTTGTGACCTCCTGGAGACTCAAATCATGCCCAAATTTCTTGTCCATGCACCAATAGTCGTAATTTTTCATTATGAATCCAAAAATGCAAACCATTTGCAATTTGGAGCTCCCAATCCTAAGCGACGCGCTAGTGGCGCAGCGCACAGGGAGAAAAAACCTATGTTCTGAACAAAAATTTTCCATGTGACCAAAATTGCCCCAAATTTCTTGAAATTTGGGCTGGAGCTTCTCCATCAAGTACCATGCTAGGCTAAAGAGGTTTCGGCCAACATCTAAAGATGATCATGCTCCCTTTGCCTCTTTTTCTTCCTTATTGCCTTCTTTAGTTTTGCCTTAAAATTCCTTATTCGTGCCTTACAAACATGCTTGCGTGCCCAATAATGGTTTTTCATGTGCCTGAGCATGTACATGTCCTTTTTCAATTTCACCAACAGCTCCTCTAAGTGGATGTTGATCCTCTCGAGCCAATTCTCTCAATCAGCCTCTATCTCCTGCTGAATGGGTGTCCTCTAATTTAGGCTTCGTTGGGTAGGCTGCAAGTCATCACGGATGTTTTGCCACCTCTATGAGGCTTCTTGGGTGCATGTACCTCTATTGGTGAATCACTGTGTGTCTCTTCTTCATGATCATATGATGGATCAGAATTCATGTCTGCTGTAAATGGACTGTGCTTGGATTGCCCTTTAATGATGGTAGTGAAACTAGGTGTTGTTGTGATATCTGCCACCAAGGGGAACAACAAAAAAAAAAGGGAGTATTAGGATGGGAATAATATGATGGGAATAGGGTTTATGGGGAGAAGTTTTATTTAGGAATATGTAGGAGGGTTTGGGGATTTGATAAAGTAGGGTTTTGGGGTTTTGATAAGGTAGGGTTTTGGGGTTTATATTGACCAAAGAGTGGAGGGATAAGGAATAGCGGTTTGGTACTATTTTAGGGTAGGGAAAATATGGAAAAATGGGATAGGGGATAGCGAAAAATGGTAAGAAAGGGAAAGATGAGGGGTGATAACGGAGCTTTGATGTTTTTTAGTGGTTGGTTTTATGAGTTTTGTTGCAATTATACATAGCCACAAACCACCATAACATTCACAAACTTGGATGAGCAAGCCATGATATAGAGCCCACCTGTCGATTTGAGGGGTTTCACAGGCAACTTGAGGCAATTTGGCACAATTTCGGGCCTTTGTGGGTGTGCGCTGTGCAACCAACCCAGTGCGTCGCGCTCTTTATATTCGTCGTGCCCTTGTAAAATTTGGACTGTTGGGTCACGCTCTGTGCACTATGCCCTCTATGTGCGCCGCACTCCTCAAAACGACTCCAACTCCCTCAAAACGCATGCTTTGCACTCTCAAACACTTTGCTACATTTCTCAATAACCTTGATTAGCACAATAACTTTGTTTGCTTGTGGAAACTTTGTGGAATGAAGAATTTGTAGTTTTGGAGGAAGATTTCAGTCAAATTCAGGCCTTTTAGCCCTGTACGCCTTGCCAGTGTAAATTTACACTGAAAAATTTCTCTTAGTGCGACGCGCTGCCTCTGTGTGCCGCGCCTTTTTGAAGGAGCCTTTTGGAGGCCTTCCCGGTGTCAAAATTGGGTTCAGGATAGGTCGTTGGAAATTTTTTTGAGTCTACTTTCCAACCCAATCAGAACTTTTCAATTTGGAGTTCATGTGCCCTGTCAAAACTCAAATCTCCGAAGATTGGTCAAAATGTGCCCAGTAAGGCTGCCTCAAGGCAGAATGCTGTTACAGTCAACTTTTGGATTCCTTCCTCAACTCCAGATTGAGCTCATGATAGTTCATTGGAAATTTATTTGTGTCTAGTTATCATCTGACTCATCAAGCAAGTCCTTTGGCCAACCAAGCTAGGAGAAAACTTGATTTTTCGAAGGTCACTTTAGAGATGTATCAATTCTCCCAAGGCGATTGTATTTTTGACATTTCTCTAAAACCATGACATCTGTGTAAAACTTGAAGGAGGGTTTGCTTCATTTATCTATTTTCGACAAAAACCTCTCTTATTTTTCCCAAATTCATCTCTTATTTCTTAGAAACATCATTTGAGTGAACCCTATCCCGATGTGTGGGATAAGGGATTTGTCGAAATGAAGAGAAATGAAGGGGATAGGGGGCTTCTAAATTCTTGAGAAAATTTTGGGAAGTGGGGAGGGATGTTAGAATGTAGGGGAAAGTGGAATCTTAGAAAATGAGTGAGGGGAAGCGGTCCAAAAAGGCAAAACACAGGCCTAGCCTAGAAAATTGCCAAGTTGTAGCAAGAGACTAGGGTTTGTGCGAAAATGAGGAATTTGGTGGATTTTAGTGATGGGAAGTGTTCAATAATGTACATTATGGATAGGGGAAGGTGTATGAACATCAGGATACAAGTTTTTCCGATGAATTGACCATCCAAGAGAAATTAGCTTCAAAACACTAGGAGAAGGAAATGAACCTTACCTAGGTGCAACTGAAGCATGAACAAGGTGTAAAATGACCTAGTGGAACTTGACATGAAGTTGAAAACCCTTTGAATGATGGTACACTCAGTTGAATGGTGACATGGAATGTCATTTGAACAACTTTGACAAGGGTAAAATCAAACCCTAGATCTAATGCCTAGTGACCAAAATTTTGCTTGAAGACTCACTGAAATGACAAAATTTGACCTTGACACTTTAAAATCACTTTGTAAAAGCATGTTTGATCACTAGAGGAAGGCTGCAAATATTGACACTAATAGATGGAGCGAGACACCTAAAAATGAAATGCAGAAAGAGTTTTGATCTCTGGCAGAGGACTGCCAAGACCGACTCTAAGATCTGCAACATGTCCAAGATTATGACATACATAACATTCAACATTATTCATCGGAGGAGTAAAATATTTTCTTTGAAGTATTTATTTTCTTGGATGTTGATGGGGTTTTCATCTCATCTCTTTGTTGAGCATTTCATATTTCTCATTAGAGTTCCTTTCCTTTCCTTGTGAGCTAGATTCATCTTCAGCAGATTCATAAAAACCAAGACCAGTTTTGATAGCAGGAGACCTTTGACTACTAATAATATCATCCAAAATTTTAGTATTGTCTTGAAATCGTAAGAGCTTAACATTTTCTTCTAATTTATTATTTAGAATATTTACCTCAATCTGAAGATGCTCTTCCTTTTCACGATACTGCTTCTTTATGTTCTCCTCAGCTTTCCTTCCTTCTTCCAACTGATGTCTTAATTCAAGAACTTCATTCTCTTGTTTTTCAATAGCTTGGAGTAGTCCTTTATTCTACTTCTTTGATTCTTCAAGATATTCCTTTAGTGATCGGATTGTAGCTTCAAGCCTTTCATAATAACTAGATCGGTCTCTAAGTTTCTTGATGATTGTGCTCCTTTCATTGACTTCATTCCTTAATGATGTCACTTCATCCTACAACTTTTGACATTTTTCCTTGAATAACTTCCTTACCTTATTTCCCTCCTCTAGTTGAGCTTTTAGTTTGGTAGATTCTTCTTTGAAGGCACATTCCTTCTTGTTCAACAGATCTTGTTGGTCTCTAATTTTGTCTGTAAGACTTTTAAATTCTGCCTCTATTTGATATCTTTCTTGTTCACCCATAAGCGCAAATTCAGTTGCTTCGCTATCACTTTCATCATCTTTAAGAGGATAAATAGATGTATCACCAGAGGATAACAAATTCATACCTCATAGATCTTGTTCATCTTCATTCTGAAGTGATTCTGAACTTGATGTGCTTATTCCACATATTCCCTAATCCATACACCCACTTTCATAGTTCTTCTGAGATGTCTTCTTCTTCTTAGGTGCTTTCTTCTTAAGCTTCTTTCCCATAGTTCCACGGAATTCCTTCAAGCGATCGAGCTTCTACCAAAAGGACCTGCTCTGATACCAATTGTTGGAAATATTACTGAGAGGAGGGGGGGCAGGTGAATCACTATTATCAAATAAATAAAACTTTTTCATTTCCATACTTCGATACATATACGCTACTTCAACGCAACTGTGTCTAATGCAATTAGCGTATATCCAGAATACTTATGAGTCAATTAATCCATTAAATGTTGATCTTTAGTTAGTGCATCAAAAATTCTTTAACCATATGTATAGTAAGCAGGTGTAGTAAAACAGAATAGATCATCACACACAAGAAGCACACATGAACACCATGATATAAGGTGGAAACCCAATGTGGGTGAAAACCACCTGCTGCAAGTCGTCTCTATCTTCTTTTAATAAGAAACTTCTTTTACAACAATTTTGTACTGGTGCAGTCTTATACCAATACACAGGCTTCTACCTGCAAAAGGCTACAACCTTCTCTCATTCTCCAGACTCTCTTGGAAGGGAGCTACAACCCCCTTAGCTCTTGTACTAGCCGATCCACTTACTATTACGTAGGTGATGGCCTACTGAAATGCTCCAACTTTTACTCGTTCTCCAGCTGCTACTGGAAGGGAGCTACCACCCCCTTAGCTCTTGTACTAGCTGATGTACTAGTATGTAGGTGCCGACCTACAGAAGGCAATAGCCTTCTCTTTCTTCCTCCAGGTACCACGTTTCATACATTTTCAGATTGGATACTCCTGAAGCACAACACTATAATCTGAAGGCCACGTTTCATCCAATTTTCATATTGGACCCATCAATATCATTGAAGCACAAAACTAGCATCATCAATTTCTGAATCACTGAAACACTAAAACCCTGTCAACAACACAGTCACTAGAACACAGAGTAGACTAAAGAACTTTGCAATAAAAATCAAACCCAACTGCAACTTCAAACATCATACTTTATTATGTATACGCTACTACAATGAATCAAACCCGCGTATATACGCGCTTTCGCCAAAGCCAACCCGTGTACAGATCTATACATATTCAATAATGAATTTGAGGCTGTTTCAGACATCAGTCATACCTAGATCATAACATGTGTACAATAAAACATGCATCAATAATTCAGATCTAGTCTATCCATGATCAAACCATATAAAGATGATTCATTTCAAACCATTTGATCCCAATCTATCCTTAGATCTTGTTCTCCATCAACCAGTGAGATCCCTCCTTAGCTCAGATCAAGCAATGCATCACAACCCATATCTTGCATACTGGATCTCATACTACATCAGATATTCAAGTCTTTTTCCATGCCTTTCCCTAATGATCTTCTTCTCCTTTTATAGTCTTAGGCCTTACTCAATACCATGGTCCAAAACCATAACAAAACAATACTATGGACCCAATACTTGGGATCAACACTTCTGACGAGATACCATGGCCCAAAACCATAGGTTCAAATACCAAGAACTAAATACCACGGACCAAAAATAAGTTCTCCCACATGTACGCGCTTTTCCTTGCGTGAAAGTGCGTGAACTTTTCTCTGCATGAATGTGCGTGAACTTTGCTGCACTATAATTTATCATCTGAGTGATTTGCCATCAAGGACAACACTTGTCTCATAATGCCAACAATCTCTCCCTTTGGACTTGATGGCAAAGCTAACTTGTCATACTGAGAACTATCATCTGATTCCTTTGAGTTGTCCGGCATCCAATGCATTCAGTCACATCTGATATCTCTTCTGTAGATTCATCTAGTTATAAATAAGTGAGATGTTCTTCTACGAGTGGGTTGCCATCAAGTACAACACATGCATCATAATGCCAACAGTATCTGACAGCGTGTAGCCCTTGTGATGGGAGAAATGGGTACATATGTTGGGTGTGAAATGTCCCATGGTGTTCCTTTGTATTGTCTAAAGTCGTGGTGGGCCTTAGGAGGAGTGTTGGAGCACTGTGCAAGCTGCTTTTTTAAGCAGAATTATCGAGCCAATTTGGATGTCTCCAGATACAACCCGTGGGCTATATGCGGATGTTAGCAAAGTCTTATGTTGATGTGTTCCATCAGATAGAGTAATGTGGAAGTGCGAGGATGTTGTTTTTAATGAGGTAACAGAACCAACATCGATTATCTGAAGTAGTGGTTGAATCTCAGTGCAACCATTCAGCAACAGAATGGCATTCGTAGTCAAGGTTGTCTCCATAATATTAATAGGAGGTTTCTTTTTCCCATGATAGTAGTACCTGCAATCCATCAATTTCACCACAATAATAAGGGCACAACATAGATGGGGAGGAGAACAACCTCTCATATGAACCACTCAAGGTAGACCACATTAACAAAATTCATGTTAATAAGATTTAGTGACAAGGTACATATTGTGCAAATTTCGAAGTACCTCAAGCAACTCAAAGATCCTTATAGTCTTAAAGTACCTTCAAAACATCTACGAAATAGGAACATTTGCCAGCCATTCCTAATATTGATCCTTTCTGCAATATTCTGTTCGCACATGACATGCGATCCTTGTAGGGAAAATCCACACGTTTCTTACACAACGTAAAACCCATTAAGAGATGTGTTTCAATCAAGGCATTTGCCATGTATTTCGCTCACTTAATTTACCCTTTGCAGACCTCTTTTAAAGGCTGACTGGACTCCTTATGGCTTTGTAATAATATTTTATAAGTGGTTCATATTAGTAGGCCTTGGAGGCATCGACATAAAGTGCCCACACTTAGGGCAAGTAGTGTGAGACCCATCACTTGGAAGCAGTGTTCTTCTTTTGTGAATCTTGTGCATAATTCATGATATTTTAACTATTTTCTGAACAATGCCTTCAGTCCAGGCATCTAGAAGAACTATCTAGGGCCAAGCTCATGTTTGTAATAAGAGCCACTAGAAGAACTATCTGGGTCCTCCCTCTTGTCAGAAACAGGACCCTGAAAATAGCATCCAGACCATAACAACAATCAGATTCCATCAGTCACACAACTGTGGCCAGATTGCAGACTATTATCGGCAGTTTCTATATATTTGCAGCCTCACCAACCCATCTAAATGCAACGATCTGCAAAAAGAGGAGTAATTCAATTCCCATTTTCTTTTGGTACAAACTTACAAAGATCCAAATGGAGTATGATGTGCAAGGGGAAAGAATGTGGGCAGTTTCGATATAATTTTAGCCTTACCAACCCATGTAATTTCATGGACTGCAAGGAAGGGCTTTGAATGACCTCGCCTCCTACCTATCCTTAGGTGTGCACAATCAAAATTTTCTCTGAAAATGTGTGCTCATAGCATGTTTTGTTTAATACTATTGTTATTATGTAAGTTTGTTAAGCAGCACACATCCAGAATTCAGAGTAGAATGAAATGGATAGGCCTCCACAATATTTTTTTGGATAATTTATACTTATCTGTGCACTCTAGGGTATGTCTGCCTAAAACTATATATTTCTTGTAAACCTACGCTATATGGTTTAGCCACAATTTTTTAGAATATAAATTCTAACTGTTATTGTGCAAAAATGAGCAATATTAACACAAAGAAACTTTGTAGAAGATTGTGTGTTCGTAAAAGATGTTAGAACCTGAAAGGTATTGATCAAATCAAAATGATAGGTCTTAAATATAAGTCTTTTTCTTTAGTTTAATAACCATTTTGGGGAAAAGAAAGCATCTTCTAGTACACAATTTTTTGGAAAATAAATGTTTTGAGCTAATTAGGTGTGCACCAAAATATGCAGAATCCGGTGAAGGGTGTGATTTAGTTTATCTTAATTGCAGATTGCAGCCCATTTCTTGTTGTAATGGATTAAAATCTTTTCATTAATGGAACCATTGTTTTGAAAACAAGTACTTCTGGCCAATTAAGTAATGGTTCATTGTTAAATCAACCGAGTGCTAAGCCATTTTTCAGGATCCCGTTCTCACTATGATCTGTCGCACTTCCATCAGATGAATTTAAAAAAGGATAAGACGGTATGAAAAATGCAGGAAATTTTTATGGAATAACCTTCAAACCTGGCACCTAAGCTAAAGGAAGCCTCTCTTTGCACTGCAGCCCCTTGAGGTATGTTTCTGTGAAGCATTCCAATATATATATAAACTGCAGATTCTAAATTATCTTTTACCCCATTACTGGGTTTAATAATTACATATGACCAGTAATGGAGAAAGCAAATGCAACAGCTAAAGCTATATCATTCAGCCATGAAATTTGCTTTTGTGGATGGAATCCTCCGAGAAGACTTAGAACAAAAGTTCTGGCCCTTTTAAAGGCACCGAATAAGTGGCACTCTAGGGTATGTCTGCCTAAAACTATATATTTCTTGTAAACCTACACTATATGGTTTAGCCACAGTTTTTTAGAATATAAATTCTAACTGTTATTGTGCAAAAAAGAGCAATTTTAACATAAAGAAACTTTATAGAAGATTGTGTGTTCGTATAAGATGTTAGAACCTGAAAGGTACTGATCAAATCAAAATGATAGGTCTTAAATATAAGTCTTTTTCTTTACTTTAATAACCATTTTGGGGAAAAGAAAGCATCTTCTAGTACAAAAAATTGTGGAAAATAAATGTCTTGAGCTAAATAGGTGTGCACCAAAATATGCAGAATCCGGTGAAAGGTGTGATATAGTGTATCTTAATTGCAGATTGCAGCCCATTTCTTGTTGTAATGGATTAAAATCTTTTCATTAATGGAACCATTGTTTTGAAAACAAGTACATCTGGCCAATAAACTAATGGTTCATTGTTAAATCAACCGAGTGCTAAGCCATCCTTCAGGACCCTGTTCTCATTATGATCTGCCGCACTTCCATTAGATGAATTTAAAAAAGGATAAGACTATATGCAAAATGCAGGAAATTTTGATGGAATAACCTTCAAACCTGGCACCTAAGCTAAAGGAAGCCTCTCTTTGCACTGCAGCCCCTAGAGGTATGTTTCTGTGAAGCATTCCAATATATTACCATGTTTGCAAATCGATCAAATTCTCAGCAGCAGCAGACTCGAACGCATAAATCTGCTTTGGGGGTTAGAAAAAAGAAGCAAATAAGCTTTAAATGAGTAGTAAACCCCAAATGAAAAATCAGGCTCTGAAACTCAAACTGGTGGCCAAATGGGTTTGATTCCAGAGGAAGCCTGAGATTATGAAACAAAGGCAAACTGGTGTTGTAGGACAAGAGGAGGCGTGGGTCGCAATAAATAAAGAAAGACTTGGAGCCAATTGTGAGGAAATGTCTAAGGATTGAATTGGCGTGTGCAGGTAGGAGAGGAAATGTCTAAGGATTGAATTGGCGTGTGCAGCAGGAGAGATCGGGTCGACCGACGACTATAAAGAAAGGAAAGGGAAAGGAAAGAGCAGCCAAAGAACGCGTTCGCAGACAACACCCAAGTCACTCGATCGTTGATCCGTTCAGCGATGGAAGCTCCCATATTGACCAATTCCAAACCGGCAATGAAAAAGAAAGAGTAATGGGGACGACCCGGGGGCGTAAGAATAGGTGTAAAGGCTACTCAGAGCTTTTACGGCTTTTCCTATTTCCACCTCTATAGTATTATAAATGCTATCTGATATGCGAGGGGAATAGTCATCGCTTTCTGAGTGACAGCACGTGGAGAGAGAGGGCGAGCGTAGAGAGGGCACTACATGGCTATTCCCCTCGCATATCAGATAACATTTATAATACTATAGAGGTGGAAATAAGCCGAACTTCTATTACTCTTCTGTATGTATGTACCATATTAGTTAAGGAGTGGGTAATGGGTGCTTTACTGATTAGACAATTTAACAACTCTATCTTACCGGTTACCATTCTTTTGCTTTCCCACCACTTGACCTCTTCCTCCTCCCCCTTCTTTCCATGTGAATGCTTCTGGCTGATTTAAATATTTCCCCAGTGGAAGTTTCCATTGTTTTGTTTCTTCCTCCTTGTGTCTCTCATGCATTCTTGTTGCTTGCTTCTTGGCGTGAAAGAATTCATTGATACGTTTACTTCTAGAGTTCCACCCACCAAACCAGTTCGTTGCTCTCCATTATTTGCCACCTCTGCACAAACAAGGTAGCCAGTGTAGGGGAAGGTTTGTTCTGTTATGGGTACTCACTAGCAATTGTCCCAAAAGGTACAAAGAGAGGCCGATAGGATTATTAAATTGGAATTGCAAAATTTAGTTACAGAATGAAATCTGATCTATGAGGAGCTTTGGGGGCCTATAGATTACAAGAGAATAGTTTTTCACCCATATACCTATTACTTTAACAGGGTGTTCAATTTCATATAGTAAAGCGCTTTCCCATGATTGGAAAATGGCTTTTGTTTTTCTTTTACTTTTATTCAGGATAGCAGTTCTTTTCCTGTTTCTTTGGATTTTTTTTTGTTATTGAGTTTCACTTTTCTGAACACATAATTTATCCAACCTAGAAACTCACTGTAATTGCCTTAAAATAGTGCCTTAAAACAGTACTTTCAAGAACTTATAGGAAAAATAAGCTAATCATAAATCCTTCAGATTAAACCATGTTCACCTGCATCAACATTGTAGGATTCTTTCATTATGGCTATTTCTCACAAAATTATGTTAAGCTACTATTTCTCACAAAATTATGTTAAGCTATAATCCTAATTTTGCCTCTGCATAAGACTCTAGGAATCATTCCTTAACATCCTGATTCCTCTGTAATTCACTGCTGCACTCCTTGGAACACTATCATCATAAACTAAATGGCAGAATCTTTGCAGAAATTCACTGAGATGGCACCCGCAACTAAGAAGATAATTGTGAGAACGTTGAAGCTTCTCTTCTGGGGAATCCTCCTGCAAGGTACTTATCAGAACATATTTACATGTATAAATATATCCAGCTTTCAATGACTCGCAGCTTATGAAAGCCAACTCTCTTTCCTCAGCATCATACTGCTTCATAAATATTTTTCCAAATAAAAACTATGGCTTGGCCAACAAATAAATGTCATTGTTAAAACCTAGTAGCAGTTCCCAGCACCACTATGTTTTTTCCTCTGCAATATGATCAACCTTAGACCTACTATGCCCTCTATAGCTTTGATCAATACAATGTGAATCCCTAACTCATCAATTCAACATCAACATCAATAAAAGACACTCTTACTGCATCAGACTCTAATTGGACAATTCTTTGTTTTTAGTCCACGCTAGCTATCAATCTCAGTCCCTATGGAATATTGATAGCTAGTGTGGAGTATTAGCATGGATCAAAGCATTTCAGAGCATTTGTCAATCTATTATAGACATGAAATGAAGGATAGTAAATAAAGCGTTGGAAAATGTCAATATAATCGAGGTGTGATCAACAAGCTTGGAAATAAATCAATCAAGCTATGAGTGCTAGAAAGAAGTGTCAAACTCAAGAAGAGAATTTAGCATAAGCGAATGAAATAAGTTCAGTGATACATGTGAATTTATGTCCTTTGGAGGTTAGTTCAATGTTATGATTACAATTAATGAAATAAAACAGTCAACCAAGATCAATCACAACATAATGCTGAGTGTAAAATATACCATGAGAGGGCCAATCAGCATTATCAAGATCTACTAGATAATATGGCACGGAAAGAACATAGATCTACCAGCCTAGATTTAAAATTTCTCAATCAAACCCTAGGTGTAGACAAAGCAAAAATGGGAAACATGAAGAAAATTTTGATTTTTAGGTTAAAGAAGAATGATAGACCAGTGCCTTAAGGGCTATGGCTTCTCTAGTCAAAGTCCAAGTGAAATATAAGGTTTTAATTGAGATACTATTGATGGCACCCAGAGGATTGCACCTTGTTATCTGCTAGGTTGTACCAAGCAAAATATGAATACACCATTGCCCAATGTACAGGGCATTCATCAAATTTTCAGAAGTCCAGAAGTCAACAAGGCACCTGTGCCCCTTTTCTCTCTCCTTCTCTACATTCTCAAATTCCCAACCCTGTTGAGAATTGTATTAAACATTGATAGCATGATTCTTGCCAAGTAGGAAAAGAATTTCTTTCCGCTCTAAAATTTGTTAAATGATATGACAGCAACAGTCTGTCTACTTTTTTGTATCATATGACCATTCTCTATACAACTGTTAGATGATATGACAGCAACATCCCTTCCACTTTTTTGTATCATATCTTGTCTGTGCTGTTACTTATATAGCCTAATCGAAATGTTCTGATAATTAATATTTCAGAGTGAATATGACTAGGAAATGTAGCTTGATAACTAATATTTGAGACTGTTGTTTGAGACCTTGATGGAGGCATTCAACAGTACCATGGGGTGGGACTCTGCCTGTGTACAGTTCATTCTGCAATTAAGGGAATACGAACAAGAATAGCTGCTTAGCAGAAGGTTGACAGAGTACATCACGTAGGTGATACAGATCAATGCTATGAGTGAGGCCATCAGTTTCCTGATCCTGGATCCAATGCCCGAGTTTTTAGAGCCAACAGCCATCTATTCCCATGCAAGTTTTTCAAGGTCTTTCTGATCTTTCCTAGTGATTGCCATCTACATCCTCTGATTGTTGTGCCAAGGTTTTTATCTGTCACATTTGAACAAATTCTATTAAAATTGAAAAGAAACAAAAAAGAGCAATCAGACATTCTTACACACAAACAAACCAACAAAAATTAAGTCCATTCTTTCCCTGAATGCAATATACATTACACCATGAGCTGAAAACTGGAAAGGTTCCTGGAAGATCAAATCTTGGACACATTGAATTTCCCACAGAAAGGTTCTGGAAGAAAATTTATAATCTAGGCACAAACAAACAATCTGGTATGTACTGAAGAGACCAGTCTTGTCATACTACAAATTATAGTGCTTTCCCTGAATGCAATATTCAATGCACCATGAGTGGAAAACTATAAGGGGTCCTAAAAGAACAAATCTTAGATGCATTGAATTGAAAACTGTAAAGGATCCTAAAAGATCAAATCTTCGACACATTCTATATCCCACAGAAAGGTTTTGGAAGAAAATTAATAATCTTGGCCCATACAAACAATCTGATATGTACTGAAGAGACCAGTCTTGTGATATTAGAGATTATACTTCTTTCCCTGAATGCAATATTCAATGCACCATAAGTTGAAAACTGAGAATTTCATGTAATGATATATAAAGTTCCATGTTAAACCAGCTATCTGCACAGGGCATGCACAAGGCATGTTCTTGAAGGAAAGCTTTAGTCCTGACATACAATAAATTCAAATCAAATCAAATAAAAATGAATGTGACTGATAGCATAAGTTGTTGAAGAGAAGTCATGTTGCACAAGGCATGTTGTTGAAGGAAAGTCATGTTGCACAAGTTATGTTTTTGAAGGAAGTTCTTAGCTCTGAAGTACAATAACTCCAAATAAAATGAAAATGAGAGTGACAACATTTTTTAGGTATGCCAAAGCAATTTGTCTTTTGATCAGTATACCAGCGATTTGAATTCTGTATAATTAATCATTAAAATGGAAGCAATTATTAGGTAAGTCTGCAGAACATAGAAAAGATCAAGAAGACATTCTACAGGAAAGCATGACAATAAGCAAAGGGATACCAATACCATATAAAACCTTTAATAGGACACGAAGAACATGTCTTTGAAGGTTTAAAAGCTGTGGTAAAGCAAGTGAAACATTTACCATTGATGAGTGAACTAAACAGTAGGAGCATGACTGTTGGATTTCACTTTAACATATGGTTTACACATGGAGATGTGCATGGTAGGTTATAACTAAACATATATACAATGAAAGTATTCTTTGGCTTCTAAACATATGTACAATAAAAGCATTCTATCACATATAGTTGTAATTGAGAATAAGCAGCTAATCATATATGCATGATGGGCCATGGCATCAGCAACACCAATTAGTGTTTATTGTGGTGCCATATTGTGCAAGTTGTTCTTGTAATTGATGCCGCATTTGCCTGTGTCCATCTCTTTCATAAATGTGAATTGTTAGCTTAAGTAGTTTTCTTATTCTCTTTAACAACTCAATTGCTGGGCGCAAACAGTAAAGCGGCATTGATTGCTGTGGCAAGATCCTTGTCTGCATATCTTGTAAGGTTAGTTCCTGTTGCTGGATTTCTTCGCAACATGCATACAACATTCGTAGGTAACCTGTATCCATACCTGTTGCCATCAAAAAAGGAAACATTGTAAGTGACAATGGATATGTTTGACAATTTTGTTGAATATATAATATAAAATAAACGATTCCAACAAGTATAAAATCATATGAAAGTAAATGTAATAGCAAGCAAATGTATGTGAAAGTTTGTTATGTAGTGAGTGGTGTTTACCATGTGTGTAATTTTGGAAGACAGGTTGTACGAATGGCTAAAGAGTATTATCCTGAATAGACTTTGATGCAAGCAATGACTCTTCTTGTATTCTACGCTGAAGATATGGATTCTTGTGCATTTGTGCAATGCGTGAGAATGGGAATGCTGGATTGATGTGTATGTCTGCCAATGACCGCACTCTTGAAATTGCAGTGAACGTTAGCCCTTGGCGTTCTCTGGTGCCGATGTCCACTGTTGCTTTGTCTAATGTCATTCCTTGTGACTTGTGGATCGTTAAAGCCCATGCCATCTGAAGTGGTATTTGACGGCGTGTACCCCTTGTGATGGGAGAAATAGGTACATATGTTGGGTGTGAAATGTCCCATGGTGTTCCTTTGTATTGTTTAAATTCGACAACCACGAAGGATGGTAATTCTGGGGGCTTTGAATCAATTGAATAAAATATTGAGATGACCTTTCCAAGTGCGCCATTGACGAGGCCTGCATGTACCCATAAGTTGCTGGTGAGCATAACTTTTTGTTCATTGCATAAGAGCACTTTTGCAGGCAGCTGTTCATCTTCTGTTGTAGTAGGAGTTTTCTGCCTTTGTTGTTCTGCAGAACAAACCGCTACTAGGATGTTTAATTTTTTAAGCATTATCTTATTATGTAAGACAGTTGAGTTGTTTGTTGCGAATAGGTGCATGGATTCTTCAAATATGCATTTTTCTTCATTTGTAAGAGATGAACTTGTTCTTGACATTAGGTGCTGCCAATCTTCAAGTGTAGTTATTCCATTCCGAAGATTTGCAAGTATTTGCCGGAAAGCAATCTGGGATGGGCTAGTTCCTTGTTGACGGAAAACAGTTGAAAGTGTTATGAATGTGTCGAAGCTATGCCAAAGTGCAGTGACACGTGATGTCCCAGCGTATAAAGGAATGTCTTTTACAGGTGGTAGTTGGCCTAAATCGCTGACAAGGATAATTGAGTGGTTACCAAAGGGTGCATTTCGATGAAGAGGAAATGCCTCTCTTAGACGATCGTCAATGCGAGAAAGCATTTTGGGACCAATGAAACTCATTTCATCAATGAGAATGTATTCTACATAACGAAGTTGCTCTTGCAGTTGTAGGAGTGACTGGCCTTCGAGAGGATGCATTGTTTGGATAGGGATACGAAGGGCAGAGTGAATTGTGAGGGCATTTATGTTGAAAGCTGCAACGCCGGTTGGTGCAAGTAACAATAAAGGGTTTTTGTTTGCTGGTGAGTTTTCGACAAATGCTTGTTGCAGACATTTAATCAAATGGGATTTTCCTGTGCCAGTTGTCCCTTGTATGATGATTCTGTGTGGTGGTTTTGGCGAAGCGGCTTTGAAGTGTGAAAAAATAGTGGTAAAAGCTATATTTTGGGTAGGGGATAATGTGTGATCATGGGGAAGGTTGGAAAAAGAATGATGTTGGTTTTGAATGGTTGAGTGGTTGAATTCAATAAAATTTATGGCAGTTTCCTGCAAGGGGGGAGGGATAGTATTTTGTGACCAATTGTGGTTGACATCAAAGTCGCGGTAGCCAATCATGTCGAGGTCATCAATTGGAATATTGTAACTTGGGTGCAGCTGAGAGAGGATTTGCCATTCATTCATCTGCATGGAATCAAGAGGGGTGTGCGCGGTAGTTTTATCTTCAGTAGGTGGGCTTTGTGGGTTCTCAATTTCTCGATGGACATGCCATGGTGTATATGTACCCTTTTTTTGTTCCCAGTGGGCGATAATTTCTGCATCAGTTGAACCAATATCATTAGGGATTGTTCGGAAGGGGAAATACAATAGTAATTAACTCCAGCAGAAGGTGGCATAAGAAGGATTAGCAGAGGAAGGAATGACATTGTAACAAGGCAAGACATGTACAATCATTGGGGGGAATATGTGTTTCCATTGGTTATTCCTCCACTGGGCAGAATATGACCACGAGCGTGCAACTTCAAGGAGGGGTAGTGATTCTAATGAGGTAGGCCTGTTCATATATGCAACGATAAAGTTTGGTGTCAATCTGGGATTTTCATTGTCTTGTGAAACACGTCTGAAAACAGCCCTGTTGACATTCAAAGAACGAAATGTACGACTGCAAAGAGAAAGACGTAGCTTTTGTAACATATGGCATATTTCTTGTGCACCGATGTCTCTATCTGCGATCGTTTCTGTAAGGAGTTTTCGGATGACAGCAACATTAGGCGCTTCTGGAAGTGCACTTTCTGATAGCCGTGATAGCATTTGACGGTAGCTTTCAAATCTTGTTTCTGCTTTTGCTGCATACTTTGAAATATATTTCAACACAGCATGGTGAGAAAGGATTGGTTGGCAATCAACATTCGCTCTCCAAATAGAGAGTAGATCGACATTGTGAATATTCAACCTTTCATCATTACGAGCAGGGACGTAGGTTTTATGACCTTTATCATCAATGAAAAGTGAAGAAGTGGAATTCAACTCCCATGGTACTCCATATCGGTAGCTAAGTACATTGTCTTTCTTACGAAGACAAGAAGATTCATGACACTTTGTATGATGTTGAGCGCAGTTGACGAGCTTTTTATAGTCTTCAGACTGATTGGACACGAATATTGATGTTGTGTCAAGAAGACATGGGTTATGAATTGTTGATTGGTGAAGTGGAATATTTCGGTGTTCTGCTTGGTGTGGATTCCAGGCAGTTACGTAGTGGTCGAAATATTTCTTTGCATTAGCAATTTCTAGTGCATTGTCCCAATCAAGTGTGTCCATGTCTGGTGCATTTTGTAGCCAGAGGAAGCCATGAATGTGTGCGGATCCTCGATGTTGCCATTCATATCTGAAAATAATATGAAGTTTACATATGGTTAATACATATATGTACAATGTATAAAATTAATGTAGAGGGAAATGGATATTAAATAATACCTGCACCAGTAGTCGATTGCATGGAGGCCTTTTTGTAGGATTTCTTCAAGGAAAATTGTGAATCTGCAATGCATATATTGGGATGTTAGATGTGGGTTTGTAATTATGTTTTGAATTTTCCATTGGAAGGGGTTGACTGAATTGGAAGGAACACCGTTGGGCATGATTGTGTGCAAGTCATGCCATTTAGTATCAGCTGCGCTGAGAGTGAAGAAGAAGGTTGGGCTTCCTATTTGCGTGATCATGTCAGTCAGCTCATATTGTCATTTGTTCCAGAAAGACCGTGTTCCTCGTAGGGCTGAACCGAACCGCATTATTTTCTCTGGCAATCTTGATTCTGGAGAATCATGCAGACACTGGCGTAGATCTGAAACCATTGTTGGCAAGTTGTTTTCAATGTACTTTTTCACGAAAACATTAGCTGTTGCTTGGCTACGGTGGCGCACTAAAATGTTATAAAGATAATAGCAAAATCTTGGGTGTTGGCCGAAGCGATTATCATGGTAGTGCAGCAAGTGTAAAGCATATTCATGCATCTCAACTTTTGTAAGTCTTGGTTGCATGATCATTGCGTTGCCTATAGGGAAGAGTGTGGGGAATGCCATGGCAAAGAGGCCGATGGTGTTGTATTCATTTATAGAAGTTAAAGATATTGGAGGCCAATCGATAGAGCTTGTTGAATTTGAATGGGGCAAGTGCAAATAGTTACAAATGTGCTCAAGCTCAGTGCATGAATTTGGGAGGACTGGAACGAAAGAAGAGGGTTGGATTTCTGATGGAGGTAGCATGACACTAGTATCATACGTAGAATCAGTAGTGACTTGATGGGGTTCAAAAGAGGAGGTGGTTACATTATGGAGAAGGGAAGAAATCTCTGTAGGGTGATTTGGCAGCGCAGAAAGTGCAGATGAATTGAATTGAACATCACGGTAGTAAGGGTCATTTTTTATTTTGTATTCAAGAGCTGCAAGGACGTGTGATTTGCAAACGGAGAATTCGTAAGCTTTTTCAGATGGAGTTTTCCTTTTGACAATGAGGATGTCTAATTCAGAGAGCATTCGGGGTAAGTATTTGGCAATAGTGGTGATGTCTTGAGGGAAACTAATTGTATGGCCACTATATTTGTATTGACCACCACGAGAATGAGTGACTTGTAGAATGGGGTTGACACGTGCGATGAGAATTTCTTCAACCTGTATTAACTGGTGAAGGACATAGGGTTGTTCTCCAGGGTCCATGTTGTTTAGTTTAGAAAACCGACTGGCTGATTTGGATGACGCACAACAAAAACAAGAGAGTCTACCATGGAAAAGCTTTGTTTTCATTCCTGGGTATGCTTCCTTGCATATTGTGCAAACATGCAAGGTAGAAAGTCCATCAATCCTTTCTCGAAAGCGACGGTGTTCATCAGTAAGGGGAGGGCTATATTGGAATTGATGAATGTGAGATGGGTTGGTTTTTATAGTTGGGAGTGCATTTGAGGTGGGAAGGGATGTAGAGGAAGTAGTAGGGTTGTTGCGATTTTCATAAAGTAGTCGACGTCGTGAATTTATTCTATCCTTTTGTTGTGCATAAAGAAGACGGCGCCGCTCGTTTTTGGCTGCAACTTGATTGTTTGTTGGCATATCTAAACAAGTACAAATAATTATTGTTAGTTTTGCTAAATGAGTAGTGCATGTTTGGAGAATGTAGTACAAGTATTAGAAATAACTTTTTTTAGGTAGATTAGGTAGAAGGAAAAACATGCAATTAGGAGTGATATAAAATCATAAGTTATTTTGGCGTCTAACATTGAAAGGAGAGAAGAAAGATAAAAAATATGTTGCTCTCTTCTTCTTCAATTGTTTTTTTTGTTTGGCATGTTTGAATGATAAAATGAATAGATTAGCAAGCAAGAGATCATTGTATAGCATGTAGACAACGAACGAGAAACATATGTAGTAACTCTTTGCAAATCTTGATATCTATATTATTAAAATGTAAATGGAAAACATACGTATTTTGGAAGGTCTGGAAGAGAGTATTTGAAGTGAAAGCTAAAGTTTGCGTCATAATAACATGTGTGTGTAATTTACAACAATATGAGAAAATCAGTTGTGCGGAAATGTTTGTTTATGTACAAAAAGTCGTGTTTGAAGAGACCCTAAAAAGCAGTTCACATGTGTCGAACAATAGGTCGTAAAGATGGGCAACCAACATGTCGAATTTGAGCCTTGCTATTATTAGCTATGGATATAAGGAGGTCTCTTGCCAGTGAAAGACTAGAATCAGATTGCTCAATTTTTTGCAGATTTAGACTTGAATCTCAGCAAGGTGATTTTCTGTATCAGTATTTTGTAAGTTGTATGCTACAAAGAAATTGCTTGGTCAATACCTCTTGTAGAAGCTACAGTTTATGTGCATTTTGTATGATTCTTCCTCACGATCATGCTCTTCAAATATGATCTAATAGCTTTTTAACAGAGAATGGCAGTTTAATGGTGCCTCAATACCAATTTGGTGTTGTTCAAAACAAATTGTTATATACTATTGTTAAATTGGGTCTATATTTATTTTAGAATTAATGAAGTTTGTTCTTGAAGATGTTTATTCTAAATGACTATTTTGGATAATTGGCAATTGCTTATACAAAATTAGGTGGTTTGACTCTAAAGCTGTAACGAACGAGGACCCTAGCTTGTGTTTCCAATGCAATCGGCTATTTCTGGTTGTAATAGAAAGGGATTGATTTTCCTGTCATCATAGAGTTGAGTAGAGACTATAAGTGATTCTTTTTTTTTGTGTAAAAGCGGCCGAACAAAAGATTCTGAAGAGAAATTTAAAAGTGTTGTCATTAACTGTGTTGTAGAGAAGATCAGACTGTATTTTTTTATTATAAATGTTGGACAACTTCAAGGTTCTCATCTCAGAGTGGACAACTCCTGAATTTGCCATTTGCCAGTATTATTGGTGCTTTTGGTTCAGGGCAATTAAACCGTATGCCAATGCCAACATACGGCCTGCGTGCAACTAAATCTAATGTACCAAAGGGAATTGGACGGATGTCAAATGTAGATTATAAGAGCCAGAATGTGCACATTCTCCAAGGGAATGATTATTCCATTTCCAGTAATGTTTGTTTATCTTCCATTTTAACAATATCTGATTTTGAAAGTGGAATGAACATTTCAGGAATTAAAGCAAGTATTATTTAGTATTGAGTATGGAAATGCATCAAAATGTGATGTTGAATTCTTGTATGTGAAAAGAATATGTATACATAGTTTTTAGGATAAACTTACTCGAGAACTATACCCTACTTTTATGTTGAACCATTTTAGTTTATATTTCTATTAATCATAATACCTCTGGCGTAGCTTGTGTCAAACCGATATACTTGTTTTGAATGATCCATAAGAAAATACAAATTACAGATCCTAAACAAAGATATTCAATTGGTACAAATGATGTGCAGCCATTGCAAAGTTCCATATTCCAAATGGTTGTGTGATTATTTTTCCAAACAAAAGCATCGTATGCAATGTAGTGTCCACGTTCTTAAGAGCAGATAAATAATTCCAATTTGCAATCACAAAGGATGATCCAGTTTTATGTTGCCTTCCCATGTCATGACTGGCTACAGTTTTTAGACTAGGTCAAGAACCTACTACATAACAAAAGTATCTTATGAACTGCAATGTCCATCTTCAAAAAAGCACATACAACAAATCGTAGCTGTAGGTTATGGTATCTGTAATGTGTGCATATGGATGCCTAAGTATTTTCAGTTGATAAACGAGTAGTGCATGTTTGGAGAATGTAGTACAAGTATTAGAATTAACTTTTTTTATTTGAACATAGAATTACTATTTTTTATTTCAACATCGGTGAAGGTAGGTAGATTAGGTAGAAGGAAAAACATGCAAATAGGAGTGATATAAAATGAATAGATTAGAAAGCAAGAGATCAATGTATAGCATGTAGACAACGAATGAGAAACATATGTAGTAACTCTTTACAAATCCTAATATCTATATTATTAAAATGTAAATGGCAAACATACATATTTTGGAATGACTGGAAGAGAGTATTTGAAGTGAAAGCTACAGTTTGCATCATAATAACATGGGTGTGTAATTTACAACAATATCAGACAATGGATGTGCGGAAATGATTGTTTATGTACAAGTAGGCGTGTTCCAAGAGACTAAAAGAGCAATTCACAGGCGGCGAAAAATAGGTCGTTTTGAAGTGGACAATGCTTGAATGTCAGTGAGTGCTTCCTTGCATGCAGAGGCATATTGAATTTCTTCTGAATTGACCAGTATTGGTTGCAAGCGTTGAACACCGTTGAAGTAGTCTGCTTTAATGGAAAGTGTTAGTTGGAAACGTTGTCCTGAGATTCGGCCACAAATTTCCTGCATATCAGTTGGTTCAATAGAAAGAAGGAACAAGTCTTTTGTTGTGATGCCCATGAGTTTGTTTCCTGCATCATTGAAAACTGTGACATTCTGCAGAGTCCCGGTGTGGTCATGTAGTTCAATCTTAAGTTTGTACCGGTAGTCACATTCTGGGAAGGAACCGTTACATTTTGTATAATGCCAAAGATTGTTAGAATGCTCCACAACCTTCTTCATGCATTGTTTTCCATTGAAATCTAATGGACATGCTAGAAAGTAAAAGTCGTCCATATGAAGAGCAGTAATTGTTGCTCGAACTGAAACCCAGATTGCTTTATCGGAGAGTTGCATGCTGGCAATTTCATAAAACGTCTTTCGTGGTAGGGCACGTTTCGAAGCAACACCATAATTCCTACTCAAAGATGGAGAAGAGGAGTTGTAACCTGTTTCACGGAACCATGCATGTAGTTGGTGAGTTTCTTCAACTTGTGGATTTATTATGAGAGTGCTTGTTGGTATCGTCCCTATTGTGGTGCCATTAAAGGCAGATATGCGACCTCCTTCGATTGCAAGGATTGGTGGGTTGTCGAAAGAGTAGAATTCAGAAAGGTTCTGTCCTATATAGTCACAATGGTCTCCCCATAATGTTACATCAATGCTAAAACCCGACTTGTCTTTTAATATTAGTGTTTTCCTTAATGTTTCACTTCCATCTTTCCGTCGAATTGTTGATGCAGGTGAAGTGGAGGTAACAACACCAATGACATCCACATTCATATTTGGAGGTGCATTTTTTACTTCAGCAATAGTCTTGAAGTGAAAGTTATGGTAAGGGAACGTTGGATCATTTATGGGACATGGATGGATAGTGGAAGCAGCAAACAAGTAAATTTCCCATTTGTTGTTGAGGTGGTTGTAGATTGGATTTGCTTCTTTCACTGTGCCATTTGAAACAATGTATAGCTGCCCAACTTGAATGAGATTGTAAAGAGATTCGGCCAGTGCGGCAAATGCAGAAAGGTGGATCTCCTCCCTATCATGATTGATAAGGTCAAAACCAAAAACTTTTCCTAAACCGCGTACATTGGTGTAAGCCTTCAATGATGTTTTTGCCGATGCCCTACCTTGGATTGACCAATATTTTCGGTAAGGGCTAAGTGCCGTGAATGGAATTGTTGTAGTTGTTCCTGTAGTTGGTGGAGTAACTACAGAGGGCAAGGTATCTTCAACCGATGAGGAGCTAGACTGGGATGTACTCGCTTGTGCATGTAGTAGCGTCGATGCGTCCCTCGTCAATGCTGCTGAGCGCAGCACAACTTCAAGCTCAACAACTCGGATGGACCTTATGTAAACAAATGAGAAATGAATTAATGAAGATTCCATTTTCCTTCTTTAAATGAAAGAAGCATTTAGAAGGGAAAATTAAAAGAGGGTAAATTCAAATGGTGGGCCTTACGAGGAGTTTTGGAGCACTGTGCAAGCTGCTTTTTTAAGTAGAATTATCGAGCCAATTTGGATGTCTCCAGATACAACCTGTGGGCCATATGCGGATGGTAGCAAAGTCTTATGTTGATGTGTTCCATCAGATAGAGTGATGTGGAAGTGCAAGGATGTTGTTTTTAATGAGGTTACAGAACCAACATCGATTATCTGAAGTAGTGGTTGAATCTCGGTGCAACCATTCAGCAACAGAGGAATGGCATTCGTTGTCAAGGCTGTCTCCATAATATTAATAGGAGGTTTCTTTTTCCTATGATAGAGTACCTGCAATGCATCAATTTCACCACAACACAAACTTCTAGTCAAAGAAGATGTGATGTGAATGCGGAATCTAATCTAAGAAGGCTAACTTTTGATGGTGAAACAATAATAAGGGCACAACCTAGATGGGGAGGAGAACCTCTCATATTAACCACCCAAGGTATACCACATTAACAAAAGTGCATGTTAATCAGATTCAGTACTGTCAAAACATTATTGAAATAGGAACATTTTCCAGCCATTACTGATATTGATCCTTTCTTGAATATTTTGTTCGCACATGACATGTGATCTTCTAGGAAAAATCCACACGTTTTTTACACAACGTACAACCCATTAAGAGATGTGTTTCAAGCAAGGCAATTGCCATATATTTCGCTCACTTAATTTACCCTTTGCAGGAATGAAATGGATAGGCCTCCATAGTATTTTTTGCATAATTTATACTTATCTGTGCACTCTAGGGTATGTCTGCCTAAAACTATATATTTCTTGTAAACCTACGCTATATGGTATTAAGAGATGTGTTGAAATATGGGTAATAGGTTTCAGTCATCAATGTAAAAGAGGCATTCGGTTCCCATATCAAACAAAGCTGAAATACAAAATATAAAACCCACCATCCAAAGTAAGTATGAGAGTTTTCCTTTACATACACACTCAAAATATGGGCAACTGGTATGTGTTGAAATATGGGCAACAGGTTTCAATCATCAATGTAAAAAAGGCATTCGGTTCCCATATCAAACAAAAATGAAATACGAAATATAAAACCCACCATCCAAAGTAAGTATGAGAGTTCTCCTTTACATACACACTCAAAATATGGGCAACTAGTCTCTCAGGGCATCACCTCTTTTCAATTGGTACTGGAGTCCGCTTCTCAATTGGTACTGGGAGAGCTCGTTGCGGCGGGCGCTGTCGAGGTCGGTGGGCATCATCAGCATTTGGGGAGCTTCAAGGTAAACTGTGCAAAGTGAAAGAGCTTACCCATAACAGAGAATGAGAAATGGTTGTTGCCCCACATGTCTTAATAACTATAAAAATTAGTTTAGAGAAAGGTATAATGGTGAAATATGTATGGTATATGAGCTTCATTTTACGGCTTGCATAGAGTTAAATATGTAAAACAGTGGTTCAATATTTAGTTAATTGCTTATCTAGCTATCTTATGCATGTTTAGTTATGGTGTCTAAATGGAGATAAATTTTCTACGTTATTTAAAAATCATGTTCTGCTATAACCCAGAAAATATAGAATACACGATCGTTACTCTCACTGTATTTGCAAATTACTCGTAACATAGAACTATGCTAACCCTTTATAGCAAATCATGTAAAATAAGTGTTGGAACAGAGCGATAGACAACATTTGGAAGTATTGGCTAATACATGAGAATAAACATGAACTATAACATGAGATAATCGAGTTTTGGAATCAACATTTAAGAAATTACTAAGAAGTTCACTGAGAACTTAAACAATGCAACAATATTATTTAAATAATTATTCGCTGGCATGCAATTCCAGAAAATAAAACAGAACGCAGCCATCCAAGATAGAAGGCCGAATGGCTACATCAAGCCCTCGAGCCTACGTTAGATGAGACTTTGTTGCGAGAGCACATTTTGGTTGTCCAATTAAGGGGGGAAAACCTATCTAGGGTGATAATAATCAATCAGCAGGAGCTACCCTTAGTTTCGAAAAGAAATTAAGACTGGAAGTGAAACGCCCTGAAAGATGGTTTGAGAGGAGATTGAAATTTCGTAGACTGACTTAGGATCAACAAACTACTAAACATGTTGTATTAACAAGAATTTTAAACATGAATTGAAAACTTATGCCATATAATATAAACAAATATTTTTTTATGGCCGCAAACTTAGCCAATTAAATAAATTAACAGAGTATGTATAGACCCTTGACGAGGGTTTTTAACTGAATCAAATATAACCTGTAATGCAACCTAGACAATGAAGTGATCTTTTAAATAGCCATAAAAGGAAAAGTTACACAGTTAAACACTGCGCAATTTACCTAAGCTTCCTAAGTATCATTCAAAGTTACCTAGAACAGAGAAACATTGTGGTTCACATATGATAAGCAGGACAACTAAAGAATACAAAACGATTCCTATTAGAGTCATAGCTAGAGAAGGGCGCAAGTGAGCTTTTGATCAGGCGCACCGATTGTGGATTTCGCTGCGGGACCACGTTTTTTGCTAGTGAAACAGGCCGAGGATTGCTGCAAAATCATTAAGTAAGAAGGCGCGAGTTCGAGGCAATTGAATGATTCACAACAAACATTCAATTGTAGATTCATAAACAGAGACAAAACCCCTATTCGGAGTTGGGCGCAGTCGGAAAGGAAAGGGAAACAAAGTAGTTGAAGAATGAGCTGACCTTGAAGAAATGATATTGTGCAGATCTTTTCTAAACAACAGCGCCGGCTCACGATTTCCAGCTCCGTTCTCCGTTCGTGAGATTGTCGAACCAGGGTCCTCTGTCAGTTTGAACACTGCTACACTGTGTGAGATTGATCCAAGCTGTGGGTAGTTTGCGAAATTGATGTCGGTAGGTTGATCCATGAAGGCTGCCAGTAAGGTCATGGAAGTAGGAAAACCACAGAACAGTTGATCGTGCCAGAACAAATGTGGGTTTTTGGGAGTAATGAGCAATAATGGATCTCGTTTTTTCTCCGATTTATGCTCCATTGTGTCTCTGTTCTGGTGGGTATACGATCTAACAAAAATATTGCAGCATCCTGTTAGCGCGCCAACTTCGGGCAGCCTGAAGGCCGCCTGTCAGCACTGGATGCTGCCCGGGATTAACCCCCAACGCCTCTTCATGCTCTCCCCTTCCCGTTCGTCAACAGAAACGCAGAGAACCGATAAGCCAGTTAGACAGGAACCGCATAGAACCGCAGAAGACCGCTCGCGGTTATGCCCACCCAACGCCAGGTGTCAGCCTCAGAACGAAAGGGACCCGACGCTAGGTGTCAGCCTCAGAACGAAAGGGACGACGAAAGTCCCTTTCAAAGGAAGGCCTATCGGCCTAAAAATATGGTATAATGCCAAATGGAGCATTTTTTAATGTTAATAGCCGTTCATATAAATGTAATTTTCTGGGATGGGCTTGCTTATATGATCACCTTGATTTACCAAAATCCAATTGTCACCTTGATTTACCAAAATCCAATTGTCAGCATATAGTATATACAACCTCGCCCATTTACTGTGCATGGGCAAGCGAGTTATTTTCAGCCTTTGGGATAGGGTGTTCTTATATAAATAAAAATTAGTTTCAATAATTTCAACATATATATTTTAAGTTGGTAAGAAAAAGATCTAATTTGGAATCACTAGCTGAGATGGTGTTGTTATATAAAATTTAAATAATAATTAGTTTTAATGAAGCAATGGTCCAGTGAAATATGATATATTTTAAATTTGTAATGAAAGGGTCTAATTATAAATAAAAATTAATATTTATAGAAGAAAAGAATTTTAAAATATAATTGACATTTCAACCCATTAGAAGAAACATGTTTGGAGAAATATAATAGAATGAAGAAAAAAATTAAATTGATAGTTAAAAAAAAAAAAATTAATAAATTAATAAAAAATTATAAATATTATAAATTATATTATAAAATTAATATGATTTATACAGATTATTGAATAATAATGTAAATTATTTTATTGTATATCTATTAATTATTATATAATAATATATATTATAATAAATAATATCTAATAATGGCTATAGTATTAGTTATATTTATTAAGGGAAGTCTCATACCTAATAAATGAATTATTGACATAAGTCTTATATCTAATAAATGAATGATTAATATTAGTCTTATGCTTTATAATACAAGTCTTAAACTTAAAATGAATTGTTAATATTAATATTAGTCACATACTTAATAATACACTATCAATATTAATAGTGTGATAATATTAATATTAACTCTATTAACATTGATAATATGATAATAGAGATGAATTAATATGTTTATGCCAAGAATGAATTGATATGACTCTAAAAGAATGAATGAACATAGAAGAAAGGAGGGTAAGGGATAATCAAAGGGAAAGAAAGGAGGGGGTGTGAAGGTACGACAAAGAGAATCTAGGGGAGAGAAATCAATCAAGGGAAACATATACTCAAGGAAAAAAGAAACTAGGGGTTGATGAACTAAATGATAAGAGGGAACCAATTACTATTTACCTCAAGTCCACCATCTTGATTGAGATTGTTTGGATGTCTTAATATCTCCAAATCCTTTCTAAATCTTCTTCTAAAATAGTAGTCGTCTTTGGAGACGATCTCCATGTTTTCAAGGCAAATATGGTGTTTAATGTGGAGGGAGTGTTTGGCAAGAGTAGAAGTGTGGGTGCATTGCTTTTTTATGTTTGCTCCATGTTCTTTTGTTCCCATTTTGAAGGATATCCGAGTTTCA
>APFE030137171.1:0-21812 GCA_000404065.3 Pinus taeda
CTAACGCATAAGCCTGCTTCTCCATGGTGCTATACTTCAACTCAGACCCCTGGAGGGACCTACTCATAAAAGCAATAAGCTGCTCATGCCCCTCATTATTCTTCTGAAGCAACACCCCCGCAATAGTATCTTCGGATGCAAAAGAGAAAATCAAAAACTCCTTTGAATAATTAGGGCTTATCAGAACAGGTGCTTTGACAATAGCATCCTTTATTTCCCGAAAACTTTTTCTACCCTCATTTCCCCAAACAAACTTAACATCTTTCTTTAAGAGGGTTTGGATGGGTTTGGCAATCTCAACATAATTTGGAATGAACCTTCTAAGAAAATTAATCTTTCCTAAGAAGGATTGAAGGGTTTTAATATTATGAGGCAACGGAATCTTTTGAATAGCCTCAACTCTTTCAGGGTCAATCTTGATCCCATCCTTTGAAATGATGTGACCAAGCAACTTCCCTTCAGTCACTCCAAAAACAGATTTAGCGGGATTTAAGGATATTCCATAGTCTCTGCACCTATAAAAAATTTGCCTTAGGTGGCTTATATGGGAAATTCCATTTTTAGAAAAAACAGTTAAATCATCTTGATAGATCTCAAGAAATTTCCCAATTAAACTCTTAAAGGCATAGTCCATAGCCCTTTGAAAAGTTGCTCCAGCATTCGTTAATCCAAAAGGCATCCTCAAATATTCAAAAGTACCCCATGGCGTGGTGAATGTTGTCTTATGTCTATCCTCCTTCTTCACCAAGACTTGGTTGTATCCTGAAAATCCATCTAATAAAGACATCATTCCAGATCCTGTTACCTTCTGCAATAATGTTTCCATATTAGGTAAAGGGTAATTATCTTTTTTACAAGCTAAATTAAGATTTCGAAAGTCTACGCATAGCCTGATTGATCCATTCTTCTTCCTCACAATAACCAAGTTTGAACACCATGTGGAATGCCTAGTGTGAGCAATAATACCAGCTTGAAGCATCTTTTGCAATTCCTTTTGCACCAAGGGGGCTAACTTAGGATTGACTTGCCTAAGTTTCTGTCTAAAGGGTTTGGCATTTTCATCCTTAAGAGGGATAGTATGTTCCATAACATCCTTCCTATAACTTTTCAACTCATCATATGAAAAAGCCAAAACATCTCTATATTCATGAAGTAAGTTTATCAAATTCTTCCTTTCTTGCTCATTGGTACCCTTGCCTATTTTAATAATCTTTGGGTCATGAGGGGTACCAATATTCACTTCAATGAATTCCCCTGGGCCAATTTTCTTATCATCTTTTCTCTTTGATGCATCATGTCTATCAAACACTTGCTCCAGGGCTACACGTTCCCTAGGAGTAGGATTTGTCACTACATTACACTCCTCATAATCACATCCTTCTTCTTTGTAGCCAACCTTGAATTCAGAAAACTCCTCCATGTTATTTAAAAAGCGAACCACCTGGCTTTCATCATTGAAAATTTGCCAATGCTCCAGATTATCAGGAACTGATGGCCTAAAGATAATTTCCATCTTAATTTTATCATCCATCAAGTTCTCTCCAAACTGTAATGTAGATGCAGCAACAGCCAGCTCATCAGCTTGTTTATTTCCTTCCCTAGGAATTGCTTGAAGGTCTAATGCATCAAAATATTCCATATTATCCCAAACAGCATTTCGATACCTCTTTAATCTATCATTCTTGCATGCAAATTGATTCTTAGTTTGAAGAATGACTAGATCAGAATCCCCCTTGATACTAAGCAATTTTATCCTCAAGTCCTTTGCCAACTCAAGACCCAACAATAGAGCCTCGTACTCTGCTACATTGTTGGTTGCATCGAATTCCAATCTATAGGCAAACTTGAATGTGTGACCAAGAGGGGAGGTAAAGACAATTCCAACACCCTTACCATACCTAGAATGGGCACCATCAAAATTCATGTGCCAAACTCCATCGTTCTTACAGCCAACCTCCTCCTCCAAAGGAGGAAAAGAATTAGCTAGGATAGCATAGTTTCCCAAGTTGTCAGATTCATACACAATTTCATTATGAGGCTCCTTGGGATTTTCTACATGAAACTTTCTCTCCAATTCCCTATCCAATCTAACCATGATGCCCTCACTATTAGGGATGGTAGCATAACTTAAATCCATTTGCAAACTACCCCCAATATCAGCTCCCCACTTTCTAGACAATAACATCCCCCAAGCATCAGGCACATCGATCACCACAATATCCATGGCGATCATAATGTCAGGATGTACAGCTAAGTGGACTTGAAGATCTTTTATTAAACCACACACTTTAATGATCTTTGAATCCATTGCACAAATGTTGTGGTAGGGTCTAAAAATCCTCAAATTTAACTGATTCATGACTTTCTTAGTCATGACACAAGATGATGCCCCAGAGTCAAACATACAATTGTGTAAAAGCATTCCATTGACCAACATAGTTATGAAAAAAGGTTGGTGGTCTCTGTTATCCCTACACATATCACTACTTTGCAGAGTGATAGGGGCATCCTCATATCTATCCTTAGAAAAATTAGACATTTCTTTTCCAATGGGAGCATCAATGGCTTTCAATAATTTATATCTTTGGGAGGGAATCTTCATGATTTCAGCGACAGGAACTAAAATCTTAGCATTATTAATCCATTCTCCCAAGTCAATATTCAACTTCGATGTGGGTGGAGTGAAAGTTTTACTATGATTTCTTTCTTTATTCTTTGCTATCTGTAAAATTTGAGTCGATGAAGGCTTCTCTCCATATAATTCAGTGATCCTATCTGAATCTTCAAAATTATTTATGCTATAGGAGGATGGAGCTTCTTTATTTACCTTATGACTACTCTCCATAACTCCCATCCAATTTTCCAAAGACAAATGATGTTCTTTTCCAACTACATTGATTTGTTCACTTGTGCCTATCATATCTCCTTCTAGGATCCTTCTTGCATAAGGACAGGTGAGTTCATCATGTAAGTCATCGCAAGGTCTACAATAAGGAAGGGAATCATCAACTAAGTTTGCAGACTCGAGCGAATTAGGTGGCCTATGGTCATTTGGAGGCCCTCTCTTTTGCCATCTATCATTTCCTCTATTTGGGAATCTCCCACCTTGATTTCTTTCCATGGCCACTAATCTATTTTGGATAGCATTCATTTGATTGGTATGATTCGCCTCCATACTCTTGATGAGTTGAGTTAATTCTTTAATAGGATCATGCGTAGTCTCTTCTTTGGCCTTGCCTTTGGAATCATTCGGTTTCGAAGGCCCTCTATTGAAACCAGGAATTTCAGATTTTCCTGATTGCCTTCTAGCCCTTTCTATCTTTAAGGCTTCAGATTGAGCTACACTTAGATTCTCAGGCTCCTTCCTCCTCAACTCATAGGCAGTGTCAACCCCAAAAGCATCTAGATATGAGCACAAGAGAAATTCATCAAGAGGTTTAACAGTAGCAGGCATGCTTTTTACTAATTCATTGAATCTCTTGTTAAACTCCTCCATGGTTTCATTCTCATTTTTCTTCATGTTGCTAATGGCATTGATCAAGTGCCTATTTTCCTTCCTCTCTCCAAACTTATTTAAAAAAGCAGTCAGCATGGCTTGTAAAGAGTCATATGAGTTAGCAGGTTGCTCATTGAACCATTCAAGAGCATCCTCTTCTAAAGAAAAGACAAAAAGCCTCATCTTCACATCCTCATAATTAGCAGTGTTACACCATTTACAAATACAAACATTAAAGTTTTTCACATGTGATGTAGCACTAATGGCATTGTTACCTTGAAAGGAAGGCAACTTTTCAATAGCCTTGTCAGGGATATTGTGAGGATAGCCATTTATGTTAGTGAAGTTACAAGGAGCAAAAAGATCATTCATGATGCTAGGCTCCACTTGTTCTTGAAAAAGCAAATGAATATCAGAAACAGCCTCTTGCCCAAGACTAGCAAGAGCTCTACTACGAGAAAGTCTATTCAACCTCTCTCTAAAAACCCTTTCAGGATCAGGAGAGGGGCTAACTAGACCACTTGAAGTTCTCCTGGTAGAGACTCTTGCAAAATTTGGATTGAGTGGAGTCGCCACTTGAACAAGAATCTAAATCTAAAGCTCGAAATGCTAAAATCAAAAGGTTAGTCGATTTCCCAGGTACAAGAAAGCTTGTCCCCGGCAACGGCGCCAAAGGATGTTGACCCTGCCGCCCGCACCTACCTACCAGTTAGCGAGAAAAGCCTTCAACCCCACAAGGTGTGGTTGGTGGCAGGGAACTCAGAGAAGGGGCTGTCACACTGATCCCAACTCTCTCCGTTTTAGCTATCTCCTAGGCTAGCTAAGGGGGGTGGTCCCTAATGGAAAAGCTAAGCTAAAAGCTAAGATGTAAAGTTCTAGGAGAATTTTTTGAGTTAAATAAGATTGTCAATCTGAGATCTAAAATCAAAACGTAATATAAGCAATAGCCATTAACCGTACGATAAACAGGAAACACATAAATGACCAGTGCCTTAAAAACGTTGTTATTTCAGAAATGAAAATATTTTTGTTTGTATTTCTTTTTATGCTCAGAATGGAAACGAATGCTTTTAAATGAAAAGAGAAAATTTGTTTTGACTTTTCAAAATAGAAACTAAGCTAAGGGATCAAGATACTTCCCTCTTGGGTAAATCTCTTTTTGATGTCTTAAGAGCTTGATGGCTTGAACAGCATGTGGGACCCTTGGTGTCCTTGGAGGTGACTATTCCCGCCGAAGAAGTCCTCGCCCTCCAACAGAGCTGGCAACCTGTCGCTTGAAGACACAGAAAACACTTGCAAACGAATTGTTAATGCAAAAAGAGACTTGGCATATAGAGACCAAGTTGAGCTTGTCATTCAACCGAGAATGGACAAGCTACAACAAGTGTACAAGATATACCAAGCCCAGAAGAGATTTGAGATAGCTGCAAATCTCTCCTCCCTAGACAATAGTGCCTTCAGGCAAAATGAAAAACAACTAGATAGCAAATGAAAATCACATGAATATTAAACGACACAAGTATACCTCATGTACCAAGGCATGCACCACAAGAGAAGCTGGTAACCCCAAAGACTTTTATTTATTAATGTAAATGCTGAGTACAAAATCCGGCAGAGTCTCCGCCAGCCCAATAGCTCGTTCTATGATAATACAATAAGAGCCCATGGCTCATATAAATAGGAAAATGGGAGACAATCCCAAGGCAAAATCCAATGGCAAATGGCAATTAGGTGAAGATCCCAATGAAGCAAGAAGAATGACAAGTGTCTACTATGAATGCTTGTGATCCTGGAGATAACTGCTGATATTGGATTGGCTGCCTTTGACCAACGTTTAAACTGTTGTTTTAATAAAATCTGAACTGTAGATTGTAGCTGCCAACGGACTGTTTTGTTTATAATTGATTGGGTGATATGCTGAGTGGGCACGTGACTGCTGTTTAACCACCGTAAACTGCTGTATAACTGCCTTTGAACTGCTGTCCATTGGCTGTGATTAAACATGCTGTAGACTGCCTCTTAAACTATGCGTATATACCTTGATTGACTGCACATAACTTGCTGTTCAGATCAGCGTTAAATGCTGAGTATATTGCCACGTTGACTGCCTTTAATCTGGGTATTGCCAATGTGGATTGCTGGACAGCTGCGTTGAAGATTTGCTGTGCATTGCCCACGTCAACAATGCTAAATTGCCCACGTACATTCCTGTTCTCATGCCCACGTACCTGCTGCCTAAGTTGACCGGCTGACTTACGTTGCTGCCAATATGCCAACGTATTGCTGTTAACTGCCTTTTTACTGAACGCTGATATTTGACTGCCGTACGGACTGCGTACGGACAACGTACGGATTTCTTTTGGCATGTGAGTAATTCCATATGGCTGAGTGTGGGTCCCTACCCACTTAATTCTTTTTTTTAAACATTATGATATTTGATCTCAAATAATAATTTTTCACCCTGATAAATAAATCAAAATTTCATTGCCTCATGACTTCAACTTGCTTTGACTTTGACTTTGAGTTGACTTTCTTTGACTTTGACTGGCTGTTGAAACTTTGACTTGAGGTGGGCCCCACATTTGCTTTGCCACGTCACCTTTGAATTTCTGCTTGAATTCCATGTCAAAATTTGACTTATTTTGACTTTGGAAAAATTTTTAAATTTTTCCAATTATTCATTTTTTTGAATTTTTCTTCATTTTTGCTACTGTCACCTGAAAAAACGCCTTTTGAGGGACTCTGAGTCATTTTTTGACCCCCAAAGTAGGCTCTAGGAGAATGCTGGGCCTCTGAGGATAAATTTCGACTGGTCATACGCCCCAGACATCTCCTAAGGCCACTTATTTATGCTTTTACATAAAAAATAATTAAAAAATCTCGTTTTGCAGGAAATTTTTAACTATTTAAAAATCCTACTTAGACCTAGCCAAATTCCACGAAACTTTACGTGTGATCTAGTATGGTAATATACATCGACCCTAGACACTAAGATGTGTCAGGGGCTCAATCTTCAAACCGTCACCTCGGCTTTGGGGTGTGCACGAGTGAAAAAATCCAGAGAATTATCCCCCTCTGAAAAAGAAGGGAAAAGAAAGGGATAATTCACCGGATAAAAAAAACACTCCAAGGTGTACTCGTTTGCTGATCGAGTCCCACATCCTAGGCCTGTTACAAATTCAAGAAACATCATACTAGCATCACTTATTACAATTCCCCGTAGGGTGTGGAATCTGGGTACAAAGAAGAAATATGATGAGAAGATAGAAGGAGAGTTAAAAAACTCTGTTGACTGATGACATCTGATGGTACAAGTGTCCTCTGGATCATCCTTGGGCATGGAGTCGTCACATAATCGTCAGGTGCTACTCGAGCAGTCAACACTCCCAATGGACTTCCTCCAACCTGATAGAGACCTTTAACCCTGAATCCAAGAGTGAATGCATCTCTTGGGTTCCTTTGCCAAACACGAGCCTTCCCATCAATGAATGTCACCTTGAAACCTTTATCTTCCATTGCGGAAATATAGACCAAGTTCTTTTTCAGATCAGGTACATATAGCACTCCTTGTAAATGAAGAGTTTCACCTTGATTTAAGTGGAGAGTAACAATCCCAATTCCTTTCATGGGATAAGTGGCATTATCCCCAAGTGTAATCTCCATATTTGTCTTCTTTTCAATCAAGTTAGAGAGAGTCTCTTTGTACCCAGTGAAGTGTCTTGAGGCACCACTATCAATCAACCAGTGTTCCAATGTATTCGGAGGAGAGGCGGTGGTAAGGGAAAAAATAAGATAAAATTATTTTTACTTTACAACATTAACTTTTTCATACCTGGAGTTTATCGACTTCTTGGGAAGACGACCATTTCCATTTCGAGTAGCGTGAGCATTCCTCTTTCCTTTGCTGTTGAACTTGTGGTTCCTTTGATTGCCATTTCCCTTAAAGTTGTTGTTATGGTTGTCATAATCTCTTGGAGTATTGTTCTTGTGAGGACACTCTAGCAAAGTGGCCGAACCTGTTACAATTGAAGCATCTTCCTTTTCTTCCTTCTTTGAATCCCAGTTTGAATCCTTGACCTTGATTTCTTGGACCAACATTGTTCTTTCTCTTAGTATGAGCAAAGAAGGTGGTAGGATTGTTTCCATTTGAGGGCTTGTCTCTTTCCATCTTCCTTATTTCTTCTTGAGTGCATCTAGCCAATAATTCATCAAATCCTGGAATCCTGTCATTGTTGAGGATGGTGGTGTTGAACACATCCCATTCTCTTGTAAGGCCTCCAAGTGCAATAAGTGCGAGCTCCCTGTGTCACCATTGACTTGTCCAATAGAAAGGAGATCATTCTTGATCACTGTAATCCTCATGAAGTAGGATTGGATGGATTCTCCTCTATCCATCTTGATGTCTTTCAACTTGTTCTTGAGAAAGAGATCTTGATTTGCATTGTTTACTTTGAACATCCCAACCAGCTTGTCATACATCTCCTTAGATGGTTCCAAATCAGAAATATAGGCAACCAAAGGCTTGTGGATAGAATCAACAATAATTTTCGTAGGTTTAACTTCACCTTTCTTGTAATTTGTTTGTGCAGCTGCGGATGCATTTGAAGGAGGCTCCACTACTCTTCCTTTGACACAGTCCATGGCATCATTTTCTTCCAATGTCAAATCTAGAGACATCTTCCATGTTTGATAGTCAGATTTGTTCTTAAGCTTGTCCTTGGATTTGAAGTAAGATGTAATTGTCATTGGGACTAGTTTCAAGTCCTTGTCCAACAACTTTCCTTAGTGATTGCTTTTCCTCTGTTTGGGCTTTGTCTTCACCTGAGCTCTGATACCATGTTAATTTTAGGTAACAATGGTATGTTATATGCTTTAGCACAATTTACTTCAATGTTCTTTATCAATGCAGTGACAATTTCCAATTATATCCAGTAGCAATTACATAAACTTAAACACATTGATAGTAAATGCAGATAGAACATAGAAACATGTGCAGAAGACAAGCCAAGACAAGAGGACACAAGATATGGCGGATGTGAGGGAAAAACCCCAATGTGGGGAAACCCTTTGATCAAATCTTCTTATTATTATTCAATAGTTCAGTGGAGGGAGAGAGTACAAATATCAAATTAACTTGCCCAAAACAATCCTGTCAAATCAGCAGTCAACATCAATCAACTGCAGCACTAACTAGAAAGTCAACACTGGTCAAAGAAGCACTAAAATTTCCTCCAAGCAGCTCGGTCAACAGCAAGCCAATCCGGCCTTCCAAGAGGGTCAAATTCAGCCCAAAACAGTTCAGTCAACCCAGTCAAGGAGAGAGAAAACACTGCTGTAATTTCTGCTGTCGAATCTGAAGTCAACCCTGGCCAAACTGTCCCAATCACGTTGATTTCTGTGCCAATGAATGTGGCCTCCAAAAATCGAAATTCTGCCCTCAAGATTGTAGTCAACGGAGGTCAAATAGGCTTTGGTCAACGCTGATCTGTTTTCCTGAAATTTGGCCAGCAGACAATCCCAAAAATTCGTCATCCTGCCACATGTGCGAAGTAGAGAGAAGCTGCCTCCAAGCTGTATGAACCAAACAAGAGAGGAGAGAGAGAGAGAGATATGTGATGAGATGAGTGATGTTCATATGAGGAGAGAGGTCACTCCTATTTATAAACTTCGTCGAGAGTGAGGAGACAAATCTATTGGGTTTCATGAGCCTACATTTCACTGAGGCCGACCTTGACAATTTGTGCATGAGAGAGAATAAATTCAAAATTCCATTTCTGCTTGTCAGAATGAGATGATCTTTATATCAAAATTGGACCTCTCGAAAAGAGGAATCCAATGCATTAATCATCTCCATCATATGAGCTGTTCTAAGGTGGAATTTGGCCCTAGTTACCAAATTTTAACATAATTTCTTGTGAATGCTTTTTACTTCATTATATTATGATCTTCTCTTTAGTTAGATTATTATAGTGTTCTTCTTCATCAAACAACTACCAAAGCATAAACAATAAATAGATGAGACACAAAATATAGGCGATCAACCAAAACCTCTCCCACTTGAGAGGAAAAACCAAACGAATTCTTCTTCTTATAGAGACTTCAATTGACGAATACCAAGACTGTTGACCACAACCCCTCCAAGATCAAGTCATTCTGATGAACCCTTTTCTTGCACAAAGTCAATTTTAGTTAAACACGCCTTCCAATGATGATGGCTTTTCCTTCGACTTCCTTTTTCGGACCTGCAATGTTTTGTCTGCAATTAGATCTAACTGCAGAAACCTTAGACAATTCGTGTAGTCAATATAATGGAGAAATTGCCTTCCTTTCTTGTTCGCTTGATGAGATATCTTTACTTCAACCACTCGGCCTCCAAGATGACTCCTCCTCTACCGAAATTCAGTATTCTACGGTGACTGTAATCTTAGCTGAGAAGTGTGCCCTAGTTGCAGATTATACGTGTGGAAAGGATGTCTCAAAACAGGCCCAAAACAATTCTTCTTATAGAGACTTCAATTGAAGAATACCAAGACCATGACCAAAACCCTTGACCACAACCCCTCCAAGATCAAGTCATTATGATGAACACTTTTCTTGCACAAAGTCAACTTTAGTTAAACACGCCTTCCAATGATGATGACTTTTTCTTCGACCTCCTTTTTCGGACCTGCAATATTCTGTCTGCAATTAGATTTTACTGCAGAAACCCTAGACAATTCGTGTAGTCAAGATAATGGAGAAATTGCCTTCCTTTCTTCTTTGCTTGATGAGATATCTTTACTTCAACCACTCGGCCTCCAAGATGACTCCTCCTCTACCGATATTCAATCTTCTATGGCGACTGTAATCTTAGCTGAGAAGTGTGCCCTAGTTGCAGATCATACGTGTGGAAAGGATGTCTCAAAACAGGCCCAAAACAATTCTTTTTTTCGTTCTTCCTTTTTGTTGTTCCTTCTCTATGGTATAGGACTCCTTATTGTTGCTAGATTGAACTTCTGTGATTGCTTCTATGTGTCCTTTGAGAGAGGCCGAGTCGTCCTTTATATATGCGTTGTTGGGCTTCCACAATAGGCTGATATCTCTTGGCAGGCCGACTTGATGAAGTTTCTAGGCCTACTTGACTTGTGGTTTGTATCCTTGATCCTTGAGGGGTTTCCTTTACAATTTTAGACTCATATTGACTCAAATAAATATGTAACATACCCAAGAACGGTTATTCATACATGACGAAAATTCTTCCGACTCTATAGACTCAATGACATCGTAGAAGCTCTCAAAGGGAGCTTGACCTAAAATAAATTTCCCTTGAGCATGAAACCCATGCCTCAAGAAACAATAATTCTAAATTTATTTTTCTCTTTTCATTGAATACATAAAATCAATGTTCCATATGTCATTGTGAAGACCGAACCTAGTTACATATTTCAACATATAGATGAGCTAGGGTCCTATTTGCATGATCTTCAATGGGTTGAAGAATGTACTATTGAATCACCATTCTTTTTTAGAGAGGAGACTGAGATCACCACTACCTCAGGGTACAATTTGGGAGTACAATTCTTAGGGCCTCACTTCATTCTTTTTATGCTTTAGTTGAGATAGTGCAGATCCTTCTCCTTAGACACAACATCAATTGTGAGCAGGCAATACTCCAACACATCATTCTTTCAGAGTTCGGTGCCCAACCCTTCTAACTTGAGACTATTTTCCTCCTTGTTTCACTTCTGCAATGCATTCGGAGTTCATCTGAGTTTGTTACCTTATCTAGCCCTCCTGGCTGTACCCAGTGTTGGTTTGTAGGGGTCTCAAACATTTTGGAGTCCATATGTATTTCAATGGACTGGCATATTCTGTTTAGAAAGTCCCTAGATGCACTTGGCGACTTCTTACCTACCAGGCAGATGTTGAACATGATCATCTAGGACAACATTTGCAGACAATTTATGTAGGTCACTTGGACAAATCCCCAAGGTGGGTTACATTTGAAGATGGCCTTCTATGTTGAGCACTTAGTGGAGGTGAGAATGGAATCCTTATCCAAACCCCATATTCATCTCATTACTTTGTTCACTCTTTTCGTATTTGCTTGGGCTAGATCTAAGTCAGCTTGCATATACTTTGAGTTGACATGGATCACCAGATTGTATGGGTAGAGAGGATTTACCAACTCTGTCATCTTTGTGAGGTTGAGATAGAGGAGCAGTTAATGTCCTACCCCAGCTATTATGACATCTGTGGGAGGTTCCATTGTCTATTTAGGGGGATTCAGACCTTCTCTAGTTTTTTCAGGTACCCCAACCACAGATGTCTAGCCTTATACATGCAAGAGGTCTTCAGGCTTCATGCCCACATCATCCAGCCTCCTCATAGACAGGATTCAACCAAGAGGATTACTTCCTTCTTTACGGTGCTAATAGCGTTGCCTCCAATTCCAGGTCAATGTGGACGCAAGGGACCATCCCTGCCTCCATAGAGATCTTAGCTTCATTGCTGAACCATATCGCTTACTGCAGGTAGATGAGATCACCTGGGCCTTAGTAGATGGTTATCTCTTCCAAATAGCTGTGCAGTGGGTGGTCCAACTCTTCTCCTACCTCTTCCTCTGTACTTCATTCTATCTGAGAATTCTTCATTTGGCCTCGGATGTTAGGAGAGATTAATTAGTGGACCATGATATACCTGTACTTGAGTTCTCCAGTTCTCAAATCCTTTCCTTCTGTAGTATGTACATCTCCCTCCCAGTGCAGCTGCCTGTGCTCGGAGTCAAGGGTTTTTCATGCTTTAGCATAGATCTCATGCTTTACTTTACCTTTTGTATCTTGCTCTTTATTTAGGAGACATTTTGCCATTTTGGTGCTACTGCTTTGTAATGATATCATTGTACTTAACAGTCCTATTAACCTACTTTTGTGGGCATCTGTTGGAAATTAATAAAATTATCTTATCTCATCTACATTTTCGCATATGTAACTATCTGATAATTACTGTCACTTTGCAAACAAGCTGTTTGTGAATGCCTCACAGGTAAATAATATTATAAAAAGTATTTCACATGCAGTCTCACCTTTATAACACTTACATTCAGCTTGCCTTCATCTGATAAATGGGCAAAGATCATTTCATTGAATCCCTATAACTTTATCTTGGAATGTTTGGAGGTCTGTAGTACTATCCCCTTAGGTTTCTTCTAGAAGATGAACCCAGATAAGTGGTAAAACGTCCTCTTGAAAGATCAGTATAAAGGCTTGATGCTTTGATCCTATATCTCCCTTTCAATTTTATGAAGTGTGGGACAATCCTTTGTCCAAGATGGTCTAGACTCTGGATTCGTCAAAATGATGTAATCCTTCTGCATTATTACCGTTCCTATACAATGTAATTTAGTGGACCAAATAGCTTGGAATTTGCAGATATCTGAAGCTGCTTTGACAATTTTCCCCGAGAATTGCTTGGCTTTTTGATACAAGTATACAAAAATCTACTGAGTTTTGCCTAGAATTGTTACCATTGTAGTATATTACTGACCTGCAGTGTAATCACCTTGAGTTCATCTTTCAATAATTTGGCATTGTCAGCTACGGTTCATTCCCAGTACAAAGTCACTGTTCAGCATTCGTTGCACTGTTTGCTAGTTTCAATCCTACTTCAGCTCTGTGAGCATCCCCTGATGGACTGAGAGCTAGGGGGACTGTTCACAATTGTGAGAAATTGGTAATTCTGATTAATGCTCATGTGATATAGGCCTTTCGTTAATAACTTACTCGATTCAGATAATCTCAAAAATAAGATTTCATGTTGAACTATTAATGTAGAACTCCCTTGACTCTTTATTAAGCATTTGTGGGGTAGCCGTAGCAATCTATGTGGTGTTGACTACGGGAAATACTCCATGGTTAAAGCACACTTGAGCCATGAAGTCTGGAATGGGTGACCTTCTCAGGAAGTCCTTGTTATTGGTGCAAGTCCCAAAGGTGATGGTTGATGCTATGTGATTCATTTTGCTATTTTCAGTCCCGATTCTTCACCCCTGATGCAATGAGTGTTAAGTGGACTATTCAAAATCATAAGAAGTTGATCATTCTGACTAGTGCTAATGGGGCATATAGGTATGCATTTGTGACACTCTACCCAAATAGTCCCAAAAATGATATTTCATATGTTGGACTATGAAAGGTCCCCAAAGGTTGTACTTGTTACATTTTAATCACTTGGTCTCCGTTTTATCGGTACTGCCTGTATACATTTTTGTAGTGATATATTTGAGAGCTTTGCAATTTTTTTAATGGAAATTGCTATGGTCAAAATTAACTAGCTAGTAAATTCTATTTTCGTACATCTAAAGTACTTCAAGACAAAATACCGTCCTTTTCTAGGAAGCATGTTTAGACTTTTAAAGTTTTATAATAACGTTAATTAGTAATTTTCCTGTTATCTTTGTCCCTGCTGATGTTAACGTTTTCATATTGCAGAGTTTAAAGCACAATCCAAATGGAAGATTTGTTGTTGTATGTGGTGATGGTGAATACATAATTTATACGGCACTGGAATGGAGGAATAGATCCTTTGGATCTGCACTTGAATTTGTTTGGGCTTCAGATGGAGAATATGCAGTTCGAGAAAGTACTTCCAAGATCAAGATTTTTAGCAAGACATTTCAGGTTTGTCTTCATTGAAAATGTCAAGATTGTGTTCAGCATGTGTTCAGTATTGTAATGGTTTTACCCTATTATAATATTTAATTCGTAATCACATTTATGAATAGATTTGCATAGCATGATCAATACTCAAGTCAGAAGACAAAACCAAATTGTAAATCAATATAGTGAACAGTTTGTCTTCTTTCCGGATTGGCTTCTAATGGTTTGATTGAAGTGAAATATGTCAGTCCTTTTATGGAGAAAGTTACGTCTATCACGGTTTCCTTTTTGAGGACTACACCATAACTTCATCTTGTAACATTCTCAATTTTCTTGTAAGCTCCAACTTCTTACTTATAGTTTATACATGAACTATTGAATTATAGGCATTGTTATCAGAACTGGTTGAACTTGCTGGTTCTAACTGGCTTTGAGGATTTCCAGCCTGAACCTGTGATTCAAATTGGTTTGGGCTGGTTTTGTTCTGAACCAGTCAAAACCAGTTAGATCATCCAGTTCAAGTAAAAAAACAGTGAAAATTGGCTGATTTGACTGGTTTTGTACTGATGCATCTCCACCACCCTCCAAAAAACAAAAAATTGAAGAAAAACGAAAAATGCACACCCTACAACTATCCTAATACCTATTTTTCATGTACTTAATAATGGTCTCCTTGTATTGTGGATGGGTTAACCTAGATGACATCTAGCTTCTTCCATTGCGATAAGATACATTGGCCTTGGATCTTCAAAGGCATTGGGTCAAGATGCTGAGCATACCCATGTAAAGAATCTAGATTCATATGATTTAGTTTGATTTGATTCTATAGTATGATTATTTTTGGCCTCTAGATATTATTTTGAGCAGTTATGCAAACATTGTCAATTTATTGGGGAATTTTATAATATTCTGTTGTGTTTGCTCTGAAATGAAAAATTGCCCTTGTGATTTTTGTGTGCGCCAATTTTGAACATTGTCAACTGTTTTTGGATGATTTTTAAAATGCTTATATTTTATACTTTTTTAAAGTTTGGTGATTTTTGTTGATATTTTCTCTATTTTTCCAATGTCACTAGTTGAAATTTTCTTGAGTTTCTGCTTGTTGCTAATGTTTGCAACATTTATTTAGAGTCTCAATGCTTATGTGTTTTGGTTCACATCTGTATTACATTCAATGCTACTTTGCTATATTCACCCTAGATACATGAGAAAAATTGCATATTTATGGTCTAATTTTTTTTCTACACACACACACATGCAGTAAATTGAATTTTTTTGTCGGCTATTTTTTTTTGGTTTTATAGCCTGGTTTGTAGGGTTGACCAGTTTAGTTCTGGTTCCAATCTTGGTAATATGGATTGTATATAATGCAATTGATATTTCACAAATATTGCTGCAACTAAAATATATGATGGCATTTAAAGGATTACTCATATATATTCTGATGTAAACAATATTTTTTTCCTCGAGTTTTTATAGCCTGGTTTGTAGGGTTGACCAGTTTAGTTCTGGTTCCAATCTTGGTAACAAGGATTGTAGATAATGCAATTGAAATTCCACAAATATTGCTGCAACGAAAATATATGATGGCATTTAAAGGATTACTCATATATTCTGATGTAAACAATATTTTTTCCTTGAGTTTTTCTTTCTTATGTGAAGTAACCATTAGGGCTTATTACACGAATTTTCATTATTTGATATGCAGAAAATACTATCTCAATTTGGGGATAAAAAATATTGTACTTGTAAGTGCAACCCTTTGAATAAGTTTGTGAGTGTTGCTGTTTTAAGCATTGAAAGTTGTTTTGTTTTCTACATTGAGTCCTAAAATTTATAAGATGATATCTACATAAAATAAATTGTCAACTTCTTATTAACATTAGAAGAAAATTATGCTGACAGTCTTGGGATCAAAACAAATCTAGTCTTTTGCAAAAGATCTTAGATGACTTAAATGGCAGGCATGAATTGATTTTTGTAGGCAGAATGACTACCTTCTTCTCCACAGTTTGTGAAATGAACATGGTTCATTCACTAAAAAAATATCCAGCATAAGGCAATAAACAGAAATCCATGAAGTAAAAAATAATAAAATATATAATTATAATAAGATGTGATCGAATGATATGATATGTTTTACAATGATGAGTGACCTTGGTATTTGTAGTGTCCTCAAATGAGCTTTCACGTAAAGTCATGTCTTTATGTGATGCAATTTTCAATAATTAATATCCTAAGTGATATATATATATAATATTTTATTTTCATATACATAACATTTCCTTCCCCTTTGAAATGCTTCGTCCTCAAAGCATGTTAATTGATAGATTTCATCTTTTGTTATGGGTCAATACTTTCTCATGATTCTCTGTTTCTCTGAAGTTGTGATGGTTGATGAGATAAGATGATATGGTCTTTTAAGCTTTGAGCAGAATTGTTGAATTGTCAAAGGACCTAACCACTCCAATTTGATCTTCTGTGGGATTGTGCATTTATAAGGTACTTGGAATGAACTTGTTGTATTGTGATTCCCAAGACGACCTCTACTTTGAGACCAAATTGTAGTGGAACTAACATTCTTAAGAATATAGTTTGAATATTGTCTTTGTTTCAAACAATGTGTAGAAAAATTTAGGTCCCTGTATCCCCTCCGGTTTTAGTTTGTTTTGCACATCACTGTTTAATGCCCACAACCCATTCCACTGTAGCTGATATATAAACATGAATATGCATTCAAATAAAAAAATGCTAAGCTACCTCTGATCTTTAACTTTCACTTTCAGCGGATAAAATAAATTTCACACAAGCATCCCAACAAATGAACACTTGTTTTTGGTCAATCTCTGACCCTGGAAAAACCCACAAGGGGAAAACCAGTGTAGAAGAGAATTTTATTGCAAATATCAGAGAATTAATTATGGCATTAAATGACAGGGGTACTTATCTCTCACCTTTAAAATTGTGCCAGCCTCTAGGAGATTGTATCAGTCTGGAAATTCGTGCCACATGTTCAGTCATCAATGCATTGAAACTCATGCCACAGACTGAACTTTCCAGCATCAAATCTCATGCTTCTGATCAGTTTCCTCTGCTCAGAAAAATGAGCCACTGGACTGACAATTTAACCCTCAAACTTCACACACAGACTGCTTCTGAAAAACTTGCTGAGATGCCACCTTCATCACTTCGAAATTCACGCTGAGACTCTCTCTCAGCTCCTCGGACTGTGTGCTGGAACCAGCAAGTAGTTTCTTGAACTGCGTGCCAACAGTGACCTTTTAAACCCCAAAAATCGTGTCTCAGGTCTTCACTCTCCCCCTCGAATTTTGAGCAGTCATACCAGTCTTTTCTGCATCAAAAACTGAACCTCTGTCTGACTGATATCTGTTGGATTTTCAAAGTCTTAACTGTTAGAAATCCTTCCTGTACTTTCTGATTTATTTCTTCCTACTTGTTTTGTTAATTAACAAGTTATTTACCATGTAAATACTGAAAATAAATACAAGTACAGTTTCAACACATACAGATCATCAACTGAAGGAAAAACAAGCACACACGTGACACCGTTATTTTTGGACTAATGCCCCCAGAAAAACCCAATGTGGGAAAACTGGTGCAGCTATCTGAGGGTTTTATTATTAAGCAGTTTCATAATACAATATGGGTGCCAGAAATGGCTCACCCAACAGAGAATGGCCTTGGCAGTGGTACCTCTCAGTCGGAGACAGATATCAGCCCCAATCTGCCCCACAAAATCTCCCAGCGTCAACCTCTAGGGTCTGCCTCAGCCTCTCTGGCCCAACGTCAGCCTTTGGAGCCTATGCGTCTCCCACGCTGGCCCTCCTCAGGCTCTGTGCAGCTCCTAGCTGCCTCTGTGTGGCCCCCGACTGCTTCTGCGTGGCCTCTGGCTGGCTCTGCGTGTACCCTCTCCTGGCTTCTGCGCTGCTGATCCTGGTACTGTCTTTGCCTCTCTGCTACTGCATTCACTGCCCTTCAGTTGCAACTTTGATAACTCCTATTTCCTTGGCGAGCCCTGCCCCAGAAAATCAAATTCTTGATCAACTCGGTGTGTTCTCCAAGTGACCCTTAAGCCTTCTCTTATACTTTTCTCGTTGACAATTCAACGACTGAGATTAAGTCCCTAATCAATGGCTAAGATTAGATCTGGCTTGATCCATGACTTTTGGACCATTCTAACTCAGTTTTATATTAATTCACATTAATATTTTATTTTCCCTAAGTTTAGACTTAGAGACTTCATTAAAAATATTAATCATTTTAATATCTCACTGGTTAGATTTTGCCCAAACCATTTCTGGGTATTGGACATCTCATGTGCTTTAGCCTCTCCAACAATTTTCGTGGCTAGAGTACATTTGATGCTACCCCAAATCAACACTCCCTCTTAGCGAGTACTATGCTCTAGTAGTACTCCTCTCTGAGCATCACCCTGATCATCTAGCATCGGTCCCTGTGCTGATGCTAGGCCTGTTGCCCAATATCCTCTGCACTGCTGCATCATGTACTGCTACCCATGGCCCTACCACTGCCACTGTTGCATTTGTACGGCAACTCCCTCTGCATCCGTGCTGCTGCCCATGGCCCTGTCACTGCCACAGCTGCATTTGCACTGCAACCCCTCTCATCATGCTGCATTGTGTTGCCCATAGCACTGCCACTGCTAACTGCTGCACTGCAACTCAGTTACTGAGAAGTAACTGATCTCCCAACTCTGACATCTCCATTAGGCTAGAAACACTCTTGATGCTGAAGCTCCCTCTGTCATTGGCCAGTGCTCCCTCTCTGACCTCTGCGCTGCTGCAACAACTCTGTGCATCTTTCACTGCTGCCTCACGTTGTCCTGGGACTCTTGCACTGTAGCTCCCTCTGTCCCTCTATCCACATCTGTCAGTCCTGCTGCTCCTCTTCGGGGCTCTCATAGCAAGGTATAATCCAAGAGGTTGGGTATCTCGAGGATCCTGCCCCTCATCGCTTGTAGTCCATCTGACTACAGCTCGATGTCTCCCCACTTCCTCTCAGGTGGCACATGAGCACTCATGGCACAGTCATCATTTGTCTCCACTTCTTTCTCTGCCCTTGCTGGCGCAGCCTTGGTCTCAGGAGCCTCTCCCTTGTTCTTCTTTCATGGACACTGGTTCGCATAGTGACCTAGTTCCCCATAGTGGAAGCATTTGACCTTGGAGAGGTCCTTCTTCTTCCGTTTCTCCTGCTTTCCCTCAGATGCTATGGCAACATCCTCCTCTTCCTCCTTGATTTTGAGCCCCTTGTCGTTGCTTCCTGCCTTGGTTAGCCTTCTGATCTCTTCTTGACGAAGAGCTGCCCACAGTTCCTCCCAATCTGGAAAAGTCGACCTGCCCAGTATGCTCTAGACAAATACCTCCCAATCCTTTGAGACTGCGTTAAATGCGGTCCTCACTAACATCTCCTTAACCGGTGTGGCCAGTTGATCCCAGATCTCCTTCAATCAACTAAGGAAGGTGTCTATCTGTTCTCCCTTCTGCATTTGGTATGACCGCAACTGATTTTCTAATAGCATCTTCCTCTGCATGGAAGTATGCTGATACAATTTCGTTAGGGCCTCCCACATCGCATTTGCCGTGTTCTTTTCGGCAATATGTGGTACTACATGGTCCTTGACCCCATCAAGGATGATGCTCTTGGCTCTCGCCATTGTCTCCTCATACTTTTTGTTCTCAGTCGAGTCAACTGGGATCACTATCATGTTCAAGGCGAAGTGCTTAAGACGATTCCTGTCTAGAATGGACAAGATCCTGGCCTTCCAGACTAGGAAGTTTGAGGCTCCGTCCAGTCTGTCCTGATCCCTTACCACATTTACTACCATTTCGCTGCTCCTCTTTCGACTCTTCTGAGTCTCTCTACTTCCCTCCTGGAATTTCTCGGTGTGACTCTCTTTGAGCCTCGATTTCCCTCCTGGAAACCCCTCTGCAAAGTCGAAATGCCTCCACTCTGATCGTTAGTGCAGCTGCATCATTGATCTGGATTTCTTGGCTAGAAATCCTTGACAACAACTCCCTCCTCCTTGGTCTTGCCCTGTTAGGTACTGTTCTGACCACATTACCCCACCAGCTTCACTCTGTAACTTACCCACAACCTCCTATGCCTCAACAGACTGAAGGTTAGAGCCTCTAGGCTCTGTACAATCCCGACACCAGCAAAATCTGCACCTCCTGGCCATGGGCGTCAATCCTTCCTGGCTGAGAAAGGTGACTGGGCACTGCATAGGTCAGGTTTGCTCCTCTTTGCCACTGTGCTGATCCTCTTCCCAGCTCGAACTGATGACACAGGCACTGTGTCACCCCTTCCTTGCTGCTTTTCTGCTAGGAACAACTTCTGTCACTCGGAACAACTGTTTCTGCTGCTGCTGCTCTGCTCAGCCGATGCCCTCAGTTATCCTGTGATCTGCAACAATGCTTTGATGCCATGTTGGAATTTCTAAGTCTAACTGTTAGAAATCCTTCTTGTACTTTCTGATTTATTTCTTCCTACTTGTTCTGTTAATTAACAAGTTATTTACCATGTAAATACTAAAAATAAATACAAGTATAGTCTCAACACATACAGATCATCAATTGAAGGAAAAATAAGCACACAAGTGACATCATTATTTTTGGACTAATGTCCACGGAAAAACCCAATGTGGAAAAATTGGTGCAGCGATCTGAGGGTTTTATTATTAAGTACTTTCATAATACAATCTGGGTGCCAGAAATAGCTCACCCGACAGAGAATGCCCTCTGCAGTAGTACCTCTCACTCGGAGACAGATATCAGCCCCAATATGCCCCACGAAATCTCCTAGCGTCAACATCTAGGGTCTGCGTCAGCCACTCTGGCCCAGCATCTCTTGGCTCTGCATCAGCCTCTCTAGGCTTTGCGTCAGCCTTTGGAGCCTCTGCGTCTCCCACGCTGCCCCTCCTTAGGCTCTACACAGCGCATGGCTACCTTTGCGTGGCCTTTGGCTGCTTCTGCGTGGCCTCTAGTAGGCTCTGTGTCAACCCTCTCCCGGCTCTGCACTCTCTCTGGTACTGACTCTGCCTCTTTGGTATGTATTCATTGCCCCTTGCTGCTGATCGCTGATTCTATCTCTCTTAGCAAACCCCGCTCTAGAGAATAGAATGATTGATCACTCTGGTGTGTTCTCCAAGTGACCCTTAAGCCTCCTCTTATACTTTTCTCGTTGACAATTCAACGACCGAGATTAAGTCCCTAATCAATGGCTAAGATTAGATCTGGCTTGATCCACGACTTTTGGACCATTCTAACTAAGTTTTATATTAATTGACATTAATATTTTATTTTCCCCGAGTTTAGACTTAGGGACTTCATTAAAAATATTAATTATTTTAATATCTCCCAAACTGGTTAGATTCTGCCCAAACCATTTATAGGTATTGGAGATCTCATGTGCTTTAGCCTCTCCACCAATTTTCGTGGCTAGAGCACATCTGACGCTACCCCAAATCAGCAATATCACCTCAAATTCTGCGCTGCCCCTCCTTGATTTTTGGGCTTGTAAGAACAGTAATAAATGCACTGGCCCTCCTTGAAACTCGCACTGGAAATGAGTGTTGTAGCAGCCTCCTCTTCCTCGTTTTCCGTGTTACTCTACAGGACTAGGAACTCAGGTCTATTGGT
>APFE030137173.1:0-47243 GCA_000404065.3 Pinus taeda
AAATTTAAGGTAGGAGTTCTAGATCAATTGGCTCATCGTGGGCCAATTAAATTAATAGTGGAATATGCCCTCCACACTTTCACAATTCCCATAGCTTGGGAGATTTTCAGAAACATGACTAAAGAAGATGATATAAAAGCTCTCACCTATGACCTTAGTCTACCTGAAAGTGAGGAAGAAGAACAAAGAGGAGAAACTGGGAAGGAAATCCATGAAGAAGAGAAGAACACTCAAATGGAAGAAGAGGAAACCCAACGAAAGATAGAAGAAAACCAGACAGAAAAGGAGAAATGTGACACCACCAGAGATGAGCCTAAAGTAGAAAAGAGGAAAGAATAAAAAGTAGAAAAGGGTAAAACCACAGTAGAGAAAAAGAATAGGCCTAGAACCGAAAAGAAGAAGCCTAGGACAGTTCAAAAAAAGCAGAAGCTAGGAAAGAAGAGGACAAAACCAAATCAGAGACAAAAGAAGCAAAACCAGTAGGAAGAGAAAAGGCAACAAATGAAGGAAAAGAACCACAATAGGAAGAAGTGTCTCCTAAGACACTAGCAAGGGAGATAGCAATTGTTCTGGCTGCACTTAGTACTCCAGCCAAGCCAAAAGGAAAAATGAAAAGACACCATCTATGTACTTCAAGGCTCAAAAAAGAACCAAAATAAAGATGGGGAAGCCTCAGCCATCTTCAAAGGAGCCCATCATTATTGAAGATTCCTCTATTGGCAAAAACGAGGAATCTCCATCCAAAACCCCCATCACCTATGAGAGAGGAAGTCCTAAGACCTCCACTTAGAAAGAATGGATAAAACTACAGGACTCTAAAATTGTCCTACAGGAGGCACAGACGACCGTACAGGAGACCTGGACAAAGCTTCGGGAAACTGGGAAACTTGAGAAAGAGGCAGAAGAGCAGTCCGAAGAGAAAGATAAGGCAAAAGAGATACTAGGACTTGACCCACAACCTAATTTGGGCTCTTACTACAACCTTCTTGAAGGAGGAAAAATTATCCCTCAAAAATTTGCAGTCTCGCTCTTATTTGAGCTAGAAAAAGCAAGGGTCATAAGCCATAGGCGGATGTAGGTCGCAAAATCAAAAGGGGTGGAAGACATTGGGCACATGGAAGACAAGTTGAGAGAGATGGGCAAACAATTTAGCACTGTAAGGCATATAGAAGGCACAAAGGAAGAAGAGGAAAAACATCAGTGGGAAAAGTTGGATGCCAAGGATGGATTACATGATAGGGAAGAGGATCTCATATCTGAATCATGGAATGTTAGGGAGGCCATCAAGGCCATCAAGGATGAGGAGATAGATTAGCTACTTAGAGGATGAGCAACACTTTCAGCAAGGGGGTGATGATGAACCCCATTAATAGGTAATTATATGGGCTCATTCTTCCTCTTAATTCGACTTAATCTACCATTCTCATTAGTTTATTGCATGTTTCTGATTATATTTATGCTAATGGAGTGAATTGGGTTAGTCATTATGCCATGAAGTCTAATGTGTGCTTTATGTAGAGTTTGTTCAACTTTGGACAAAGTCAAAGGATTAATGAGCATTTGGCAGCAAATATTCGAGGAAAACAAGGGAGAGGATTTGTAGGAGGGTGTCCTCCTCATTTATGACTCCCCACCTCAAATCCTCCATTGGAAAATTGTAGCACAAAGAGACATTGAAGCATCCAAGGGGCAGTCGAGCAAGTCAAGAACTATTGTCTCTCTCTAGCTCTAGGAAACTAAGCCCTTGATTTTAGGAGAGTTGTTGGAGGATCGAGTTTAATAAATAGAAGGGCTTAGGTGTTCAGTTTTTTTACTTGGATTTTAGCCATTCATTAGTAGAATTCTCACACTTTTGTGCAGCTCTTGTTCACCTCATTTTCGAGCTTTTTTTTTTGAAACAATTTATGTAATGTGACTTTTATTTTGATAATGGAGATGACATATTTCCTGAGCCCGCACTAATTTTTTTTAAAGGGCTGAAGCTCTAGGGTTAGAGCCCAACCCAGGCTGCCCAACACCTCTTGCTTTTTACTTATATGTTTTTGCTTCAGTTCATGAGTTAATTTTTGTTACATAGATTCAGTTTACCTTGTTTAGAATAGGTTTCTTTTGATGGTTTGCATAGTTGCTTTTTGTTTCAGTTGCTGAAGTAGGTTAATACAGTGATAGACTAAGACTCAGAAAGGCCAGAAAGAGGCCCTGATCTCCTTTCTCCCTTCCTAGGACCATGATTTGAGGTCAAGGCACCATTGCTGCCACCAAAAACATAGTTTTGCTTTTTCCATGCAATTTCTAGTGTGATAATTTTATTTGAAAAGTTAAAAAGTTGCTTCAAATTCATTTTGCCAAGATTGTTTCCTATTTTTGTAATAAATCTCTTTGCAAGCTTTTATGTTCCTAGGGTATTGTTCAACACTTCATGTTTCTAGGTTAGAAATTAGGTTAACAAGAGATATGGTTATGTTTTCTTGATGTAGCTAGTCCTTTTCTTGCTCACTTTCGGTAGTTAGATGTGCAGATCTCTTTCAACACACCTCAGCTCATAATACATCAATAAAGTAGCCAGCATCACCTCATTTCTCACAAGTTTCACCAGTCATTCATAGTCCTTCACGAATCCACCTAATTTCTGCATTTTCCTCATAAGCTTTCCTCTTGCCTCTTGAACAAATCCAACCATAATCTTCTTTCCTAATCATCCTTGTTAAGCCCCATACACCTAAAAACATCCCTCTAGTCTTTAGCTCCCTTTTCCCACCATTTTTCCAACTTTAAACCCTCTAAAATAACTCTTGGCATCCTCCTGTAGATCCTCGTGTAGATCCCTTGTAGTTTCTTGTAGAATTTCCTGTGAGTGATTTTTTGAAATATGATTATAGGGTAAGTCTTTAGAGGGTTAGCAGAGGCTCCTTAGGACCCATCCACACCTTCTTACACCTCTACACAAACCAAATCCACCCTCCATTGCCACCAACCCTCTACCACAGTCATAAACAGACAAAATCACATGCATAACAATTTCACATAAAACACATAAAAACGCAAAAAGATGCTCTTTTCTCATTTTGTTCTAGGAATAGCTTGAATAGATGTAATTTACCTTTCCAGTAGTCAATGGCATTCATTTCATCAGTTTTCATCTCTTTTTCTACAAAAGTAGGGTTAGTGGGTAAATTAGGGTTTGCTAGGGTTTGCTTTACACTCGAGTCTTCTTTCTCTTTCTGCAAATAGAATAGTCTATGTAGAGTTTACATTCTTTCATCACAGTTAAAAACTTCTTTTGGAAACTCATATAAGTTGGCTTGAGGTCCTAGTTATCTTGCGCGAGTTGACCAAGTGACAGCCTGCAGTGAGAGCTAGTATTTGTGCATACAACACTGTCACTTCCAAGTTTGTTATGAACTACCGGGTTGATAAAAGTAAAGTAGGAAGCCCCGAGGAGTTGCAGAGTTATTGTTGCAATACTCGTGCTCACCATTATGTAATTTGAAAGGTAAGGCAATTAGATAAGAAGATTCACAAGGGTCCATTTAAGAACGTGAAAACCTAGTAACAATTTTTTTTAGTTATACTCAATTCCTAGGTTGGGGCAAATAAAGTATTTGATATGTCACCTATAAGTAATTAATATGAATAAAATGTTGAGTTTCAATAAATGTAGTAAAACAGATAAGTTTCTGCATCTAATGAGTCCATAGGTGATAACTCAGTCCCAAAAAGAATATCAAATCTAATAATCACTCCATGAAAAATATAGCCGAGGTATAGGAGTCCATTCTAGATACAAACCCAACCAAGAAGCCAAAATCAATTTTATGAGGGCTGAAAATGGCACCCTCCACAAAAGGTGTCCAAGCAAGTAAGAGTCATCTTCAAAATAGTTATTAACCTTTGTCAACCATCTAAAAGTATAATAATGTTGATCTTTGTTACAATGCAAGTTGCCTCCGAAAAGTAACCCAAGGCATTGACAATGCACAAATATAGATAAGGTACCAAAGGATGGCCCTACTAAATCAACTAATGTAACAATATCTGTAGTGATAAGGATTTATGACAAAACAAAGGCCAAGGAATCAGTTAAAATGTCACCCATTATATCCACTCACTGTGAATCATAACCTAAGCACATCAATGTATCTTAAAGAAGAAAGAACAACCAACTCGATCATAGGATTTTCAAAATCAATCTTCAACTTAAGGCATTGTTTCCCTATCTCTCTGGCCCACTCCATTTCCTCCTAGGCTGACCAGTCCCTGGACAAACCTAGTCCACTTCGGTCGCACTACATACTTGGAAACTCACGAGATCCTCAAAGAAAAAACCTCTGCCACAAATTTGTAAGCATTGGTAAGAAAAGTAATAATATACCAACCACCTATAGAGTCTCTTATTGCATTCTTAGGAATAGGCTTCATCAAGACATAATTGAGATTTTAGGGACTCAAAGAGGAACCTAGAAAAAAAAAGACAAAAATCTAAAAATAAACAACAAATATGATCAGCAATAAAGTCCCACGTGAACTTAGAGACTTGATAAGGAAAATCATCCAATCTTTAGGACTTTCCATTTTGCATAGAATTAAAGGAAGCACATAAATACTATCTCATAATATCATGAACCAACATATCATTTTCCTCAATAGTGACCTTGCAAAAGATTATCATGCAATAAGCATCTTGGGCAACACCCACACTATTTGTCAAAACAAAAAGATAAAATATAGAGAAAGGGATACCACTGCTACATATGTACAATATAAAAAGTCCATATATAAAATCCCACATCCACACATGTCTCCTTTGGACTCAAACATCTACAGGTCCCCCCAAAGATGCATTAAGTTGTCAACAAAGAAGAGGCCATCTAGTTCCACAAGTATTCTTGCTCAAAGCTAAAGATAGGGGAATTTAAAACAAAAAATTGTATCATGCAGTCCTAAATCAAGAGCATGACCCAAACACAAATGCCTACTGAATCCATGCCACAACTCAATCACATGATTCTACAAAGACTTACTAAGTATTCATTGGAAAAAACCTTACTAAGTATTCATTGAAAAAAACCTTAAAATATTAAACTGATTTTGACTAATAACTAAACTTATGTATATACTCAAATCAAAACCCACTCTCAACAGCGAGACCATAAACTGCTTTCGATACTGAGAGACACAAATCATAAACCGCTTTCGATAATGAGATACTCAAAATCGTAAACCGCTTTCAGTAAAGAGAATGGAACGAGTAATCGATAAATGGGCTTTCCATTTAATGTTCTAATGTTTCACAAGAGTTAGAAAATCGACGTATGTACACTTTATCACATGTCAAACTAGGGACACAACCTCATTTTGTCGTCAAACTTTAATAATTATCTGTTGTCCGAAAAGTTATTGCTTTGAAAATACGTCAGAAGATTTTCCAATGTTTATATTCAGAGTCTTGTAAAGCAAAAATCATCAAATGAAACAATACTTTATCACATGTCAAACTAGGGACAGAAGCTCATTTTGTCGTCAAACTTTAATAATTATCTGTTGTCCGAAAAGTTATTGCTTTGAAAATACGTCAGAAGATTTTCCAATGTTTATATTCAGAGTCTTGTAAAGCAAAAATCATCAAATGAAACAATGTTATAAATTGCCACTGTGAATTATCTCATCCCGGATGCTACCTATGAATTTTCCCCACTCCAATGCTATTTATTAGAATCGAAACAACCACCACCAATTTGGAGCTGGCTTTAGCCTTGGCCTTGGTTGTATCTGGGTTCTCTCTGTGTTTGCTACTGTGCTGTTTTGACTGTAAATTGTATGCGAGCCATCACTTATGTTTTGTAGACTCATCCGAATCCTCCGTGCATTCTCAGCCTCATCCTCGGCATCCTGATTATATGAGATATGATGAATTTCAAATATGAGATCGACCTTTTTATAGCAAGAAAGCACCATGAGAATTTGTACGAAATGAATGGCTGGCAATCTCACCTTGGGTTGATGCCCCAATACTCCAATACTCTGCTCCAATACTCCATTTTTGTGGCCCATAGACGTGGTTGAAGCTGGCTTTGGCTTTGGTTGTATCTGGGTTCTCTCTGTGTTTGCTACTGTGCTGTTTTGACTGTAAATTGTATGCGAGCCATCACTTATGTTTTGTAGAATCATCCTCCGAATCCTCTGTGCATAGTCAGCCGCATCCTCGGCATCCTGATTATATGAGATATAATGAATTTCAAATATGAGATCGACCTTTTTATAGCAAGAAAGCACCATGAGAATTTGTATGAAATGAATGGCTGGCAATCTCACCTTGAGTTGATGCCCCAATACTCCAATACTCTGCTCCAATACTCCATTTTTGTGGCCCATAGACGTGGTTGAAGCTGGCTTTGGCTTTGGTTGTATCTGGGTTCTCTCTGTGTTTGCTACTGTGCTGTTTTGACTGTAAATTGTATGCGAGCCATCACTTATGTTTTGTAGAATCATCCTCCGAATCCTCCGTGCATTCTCAGCCTCGTCCTCGGCATCCTGATTATATGAGATATGATGAATTTCAAATATGAGATCGACCTTTTTATAGCAAGAAAGCACCATGAGGATTTGTATGAAATGAATGGCTGGCAATCTCACCTTGAGTTGATCCCGAATAGTCTCCAGCCTATATTCCTGTAAAATGCTTAGATTTGAGCTTAATAATACTTAGACAACTGAAATTAACCTATGTTGAAATTTTTATTAAATTAAGATAGCACCAGAGCATTACGATCACTGCGAACCGTATTTTATTACCTCTCGTTGGATCGCCTCTCTCAGCTGAGAAAGAACAGCAGCAGTTGCCTTTTCTTTAGAACGCAGCTGGTTGGCGCATTCCCACAGAACTGTTTCTTCGTGAATGAGTTCATCCGATAACTGTATAGACTGTGCAATGTCCAGGTACCCTGTTCATAATTGATCAATGAATATAAATATTAAGGAATATTGCTGAATTTATTTTACAACAAATTGCAACTGAAATCTCATCCAGAGAAATTGCAATAAAATTTATATTTATTTTTAGATTATGGGTTTACCTTATTTACCTGTATATTATTATGAGAGTTTTAAAATCTGTGAAAAATGAGAGTATATCAACTATAGAAACTGTAAATAAAATAAGCCACGAATATAAAATAAAATATTAAAATAACTATATTACATCAAAACATGAAAGGAACATTCGATGAGAGAGAGGGTGTCAAAGGCGAAGTGACATGGTTTTATTTACCTGTATAAGAGTTTTAAAATCTGTGAAAAATTAGAGTATATCCATTATAGAAACTGTAAATAAAATAAGTCGCGAAAATAAAATAAAATATTAAAATAACTATATTACATGAAAACATAAAAGAATATTCTCTCGATTAGGATGAGAGAGGGTGTTAAAGGAGAAGTGACACGGTTTGTACCCCCTTCTCTATATGTTCAAGGCAGGGGTGCAGTGTTTTTAGCTATGAATGCAATGTCTGTGAGCTTTCAAGGTAGCAGAGGGAGAAATAAGTCAGGGTAGCTGAGATGGAATGGAATCCGATTTGCATGGCAGGGGAAATTTGTAGTGGAGAAGGCCTCTCAAAGCCTAAGAGAGGCGTAGCTGAGGGCAACAGCTCTCTAGTATGTAATTCTGTTTAATTCCTACATCATTTCTATGATCTGGTTGAGTTCCTCCATCAATTACATGTGTTGGTGGGGGTTTCACGGGGAAAGGAGGAGCAAGAGGCTGCGCCAATGGGGCTTAACAGTGTCCAAGAGAAACAAGGGGAGGAAAGGAAAAGCCATGGGGTGGCTCTGCATTTTGTTTTTATTGCATTTAAGCTCTGTAGCTGTAATGTTGGGTGGGGTGGCTCTGCATTTTGTTTTTATTGCATTTAAGCTCTGTAGCTGTAATGTTGGGTGGAGCAAAGGTAGGAAAGAGTTGCGAGCAGGGTTGGGAGAAGGGGCAGGATATTAGCTATGTCAATAATCAAGTGAGAAAGCCCTCCCATCTGCATACACATGGTAGCAAGGGTGCAACTATGGACCTAGGGCAGTATAAGGGATAGATGAACAAGCATAACCATGGCTGGCATGACAGTATGATAGCAATCATAGAGCTAGGCTCTAGACAAGCCTGAAGGCTTGGTTCTAGCTACAATGGGATGACAGGGAATTGCACCATGGCAGGGGAAGGGCACTCTCAGGGGCTTGGGGAACTCCCCTGGAAACATGATTTCCCTTGCCACTTATGGGCACCGGGATACCTTAACCTGAAGGAAATGACAAAGAGGCATGGTATGAGGAGTTGTGATGAGATGATGTGAATGGAATGATGGCACTAACTTTGTTTGACTATCAACATGGCATCAAGGAAAAGGGTATGGCTCCACCCCTTAGCGAAACCAAGAGACCAAGCACAAGGTAAGCACAGTAAGCCTACTGAGGTTTACTGAGCACCTCATAGCAGAGGAAGTTGATGAAAGTGATGAAGGAGTTAGTAAGTTGATTGACAACTGGGAGGATGAGATAAAATAGGAAAGGGAACCCGAAGATGAGATAGAAGACTGGAGGACGATGGTCCCTCATCCAAGGAATACACAAGGTAGAATTACACAATTCAAACCTTGATCCAAGGAATACGCAAGGTAGAATTACCCAATTCAAACACACTTTGTACTTGTACTTCTTGATGAAAAGTTTGCTCAGCATGGCAGTTACAATGCAGGGCTTTCCCAGTTATAAAAAAGACATGGATAAAATACTATTTCAGTTGCACAAACAAGACATCAACTTTCACATCCCTTGCATCCTGGAGGTGTATGGAATGAGCAGAATGTTCAGAAAGACTAGTTTCATTATGCTTAGTTTTTGTTTATGTGGGTAGCTTTTAAATTTTCTGTTGCATATCTAACTATAGATATATAGTATTTGGACAGAAGAGTGAGACCCACTTAGCTTTGATAGAAAGACTAAAACAATTTTATTAATAGAAAATATATAAACCTGCCAGACTTCCTCATCTAACTATTAAACTAACATCTTTCTCAAAATTTTAGTTAAACGAAATCAATAAACAATCACAACCATTTAAAACTCAATAAACAAACACAACGATTAAAAGTTGTTTGTCTACTTACATCCGTTGCATACATCGTTCTCTATCTCTTTCACTCGTTTCGCCGAAGAGCCGTATGCTTTCAATATTGTATCTTCATCTATATGATCCTCACAGGCTGCCTTGTATGCTGCTAATATTTTCTTACCACTACCTCCATCTTCAAATCTATCTTCGACTTTCTAAAATGATACCAATTAACAGAAAACATAAGCGGGAAACTGTATTACAATATTGTTGAAAGCAGTGAACAAATGTATTATAAATTGTCTCACCCTTTTTCTAGGGAGCATTGATGTTGGGCTTTCTCCAAGAAAATGTGTTATCAAATGTGTTATCAGGTTGTGATGACCTGATTTAAAAACATTATGATATTGCCATATGCCAACCTACACATTTATCAAGAAAATCATGAAATGATCATACTACATTCTGACCTAAAAGAAAACGCAAAAGTTCAAAAATCAAGTATTCATCTGGCCTCAGAGAAGGAAGTCTATACCAGGTTGGAGGCAACTTCCATTATATCTTGTCCTCCATTTTGATATATATGTTTAAGATATATTGGTAGAACCCGCCAAAATTCGCTCACAAATGACTCGCAGCCGTTCCTCTCCACGCTGTTCAGTAAGATGTCATTCGCGAGATAAAGCAATGAGATTTGGCTGTTTTCGACGGCCTTCTCAAATTGTCTACACCATGTCTCCACTATCGTCTCTGCGCTATTCCGGTAGAAGATGCACCAACAGGAAGTGACTGATAAAGGCAAACATTATTACGTCAATCTTCCATTGCATAATAATGTTAAAGTTGAGCTTAATGTTAGCGAATCAATTAAATCTACAGTGAAAGTAGAATTATATGAAATTTAGAATTTGTCTGAAAGAAACTTCCCATCCTCAACCTCCGCTATAGAATTTAAACCTGATCTACAGTTCACAAATTAACCCTAATCTACCTGCATGGTTTACAAATATATTTCCAATTTCTGAAAAATAACCACAGCGAATCCCTGATAAACAATTACCTTGGATGCTATCTCTTGTGCTATTCAACTCGGTAAGCTTCTCAACCAAAAGTTGCTTCCAATGGTTGTCCATGGTATTCGCTACTCACGATGTGGGTTCCCTGCAAACTAAAATAAGGATCTAATGATATTGCTGAGAGTGGGAAAACTTTGCCGTATTTCATAAAATGCATAACTGAGAGGACATTAGAATCACAAAATACATTCTAGAGTAGGAAAACTTTGCCGTATTTCATAAAATACATAACCGAGAGGACATTAGAATCACAAAATACATCATGAAAATTAGAATAATACAGCTCTGAATATAAAATAGAATTGCATTAAGATACAAATACAGTACTATAAAAACAAAGGAAAAACTTAGTATAAAATTTGGCACCACACAATTATATCATGTACAGAGAGGAAGGGATTTTAAAAACCTGGCAACACAATTTAGTAGATCCAGAGTAAAGATGGATCTATTCTAGTTTAATTCACTCATTTAAATAGCCTACATTCATTTAAATAGGCTACATTCCAAGTGAATACCATGAATCAATACCATGTGCCATTTTTATTTTTATTAATACTAATATTAGGGTTAAAAATGTTTTTTTGCATCGTAATTAAAAAAAAAAAATTGTTTACCATAACTCTAGTTTATTTATATTTTTATTAATTTACCATATCATTCATAAATACAAAGTGGGTTATGGAGTACCTCTCCGTTCTTTATATTTTTATTAATTTACCATAAGTCTTTCACAAATATGGTATTTGGGCCATAAGATTCACTTAAATAAAACCTATTTCTTAAGCGTTCATAAATAGAATGAGGGTTATGGACTAAATATAAAAAGAGGTTTTATTTATTTACCATGACTCTAATTTATTTATATTTTTATTTATTTAACATAAAAGACGTTTTATTTATTTATGATACCTCCAATTTACTGACTTATGGAGTAACTATAAAAAATGCTTTATTTATTTACCATACCTCTCATTTATTTATATTTTTATTAATTTATCATAACTCTTTTATAAATATGGTATTTTGGCCTTTGCCCATAGGATTTACTTAAATAAAACCTATTCTTGAAAATGGGCAAATGGATTCACTTAAATAAAACCTATTCTTGAAAATGGGCGAATGGAAGGTTGTAACTCCTAATTTCAAGGGCTAAATTTACCTTTTTTACCCTCTCCCTTAAAATAAGGTGGGCTATTTGAAGTGATTTGTAAAAATGTACTATGATACAAAATATTCTCCCAGTAAAAATTTAAAACTCCTTAATTTCGCCAAAGGGCGAACATTCGCCCCTAAAATCACCCCTATTTTTGTGAATTCAATGGAGTGATTACCACTGCAAGTTGCCCTGGCGGGGAGTCTGGACTTTGGAGCTTGTGGAGATTATAAATTTATAACAGTACACTCTTCACACCATATTAAATATATATAAAAAAAATTATATATATTTTTTTTTAACTTTTAATTTTTTAGCATGCGTGTAGTTTTTGAAAATGAATGGCAAGTTGAGCATGACGTGCAAGTTTTAGATTAAAACTTATTTTACCGGTAAAAATGTGAAATACGAACATACGGGCCTCAAATTTAACCCCTCATTTCAATATGGAACATTTATTTACTAAGCATAAGTATTTTTATTTTTATTTTTTTCTTTCTTAAAAATTGATACTTGTTAAATTGGATTCAATAATTTTAAATTTATTTTTTAATAAGTAGGATGTGTGAAATAAAACTCAGATTATTTATGGTTAAGATTAGGATGAGGTTATTATTATAAATATATGCAGATCATGATATATAAAAAATATGTTATTATTTTACATCTATGAGTTCGTATTTCAATATATGAAACATTTAATATTTTGGAGTGGGTATTTATTGTTAAGCATAAGTGACATTTTTTCTTTAAAATGGATAGTTAGAGTTGTTAAATTGGTTTAAATTTATTTTTTAATGAGTATGATGTGTGGAAAAAGTAGAATAATTTTAAATATATATATATTTTAAGTATGATGTGTGGAAAAAAGACTTAAATGAAATGACTCTTTTTAAGGCATTTTTTCTAGCATATTTTAATTACAATATGACAGAATTTTAAAAATATTGATTTAAGATGTTTGATATGTAGGATTCGAATACTCAAATGGATTTTTAGGGAATTGCATCCACTTATGTTTCAAAAATGTATTTTAAACAAAAAAAGAAAAAAAGCACAATCTTGTTTCAAAAGGTCATTTCGTCTATAAGACTACTAAAAAAAATCTAATTTAAGAATATTTTGTAGGAGCTATAACCACCCTCCAAATTTTTGGGTTGGCTTCGTTTTGGAGCCTCCCTCTTCAAAATCATCTCAACTATCTTGCACTCATCACGTACTTGTACTTATTTGAGTTCATCTTTGTTTCACACTTTGTGTTCAACTTGATGTAGCATTTTTTGGTTTTGCTAAGTTAGAATCAATTAGTCAAAAAATGAAAATATATTTCAAAAAAATGTTAAGCTAGGATATGGACAAAAAGAATACTGAATAAAAAGATGTTAGGAAATATTTTGATAAATATGTCCATATCAAATAAATGTTAGAATAGATGAATGGAGGAAAAAAATAAAATGTTAGGTTAGAAATAAAAACAAAAACAATAAACTCTTAAAGTGTTGCAAGTCTAAATGATGCTACTTTAGTCCAATTTACTTCTGCAAATAAACGTCATGTGCAGTTTGTTTAAAATGCCACACTAATTTATACAATCTAGTTATACAGTTTAATCATGATTGGATATGTATTAAGTTTTTGTTAATAGGTAGCAATAGGTGGCAAATAAAATTGGCTCAACGGTTTAAATTGAGCCAATGGAGGAAATAAGGGATAGGGGTGGATTAGTCATAAAGAGGAAATGTTGAGTTGCTAGCTTAAATGCACTCTAAAAAATAAGTGAAATGTTAGGAGTAAAAGGGGTAGGTAGACATGTGAAATGTAATTGGAGCATCAAATGTTTTTATTCTAAGCTGTAACATTGGGAAAACTTACATTAGATGATGGGTTTTAATTAACTTGAAGTTTTAAGGCTGTAATGTTATTTCATAAATATTTCCATCCTTCCATTTATTGCCATAACCCATAGCTGTCACATCCGCCCTCAAAGTTCTCACCCCACCATCAATTTCGCTTATGTGTTAAATACCCCCCACCTCACCTTTCATGTGTCATGCACACCCAAGATCTAATCGCCCACGTCCCTCCTTGACCCTTATTCACCGTCTGAACTTTATCGGCCGGGCGGGGGGGAGGGGGGGTTTGAACAATCTGAAATGGCCAATTTCCAATATCGCCAACGTAAACAACATTTTCCGCTTTTTTGTGCTTCAGGACTTCAAATCCCAAAACTACTTACCGCCTCACCTTATCCCCGAACGCAGTATATTAAATGACCATTTACCGCCACTCCATGTCGCACTACACTTCACGCTCCACCTCATGCCTACCACCCAATCAACTGTTGCCTATCCATTATCCATTCAATGCCACTCCCGCAAATTTATGATTCAAATACTTGTTAATTAATCTCGTTGAGTTATTAATACAAAATTCAAATGTTCATTGCCACCCACCCTCCAATTTTTCCATTATAAACCCTCTTAATTCATGAAAACAATTATAGAGTCCATTTCTGTAGCCAAAGCTGATCATTGGAGATTTCTTCGCCATAGCTCAACCATTGTTTGACATTAAGAAATTATTTTTCCTGTTCAGAAAAATGACATCAAGGTTTGCTTCCACATTTTACAGTTATACTGTTTTGACTATAACCACTCCATTTCAAGCCTATTTCTGTCATTTTTAGTCTACAATTTGTTTAACAGAATGCCTCCCAAGGGAAAAAAACTTGCAGAAGTCCCAAATCCTCTCATTCATCCACATGTCGACTTCCATCATAACCCATTTGTCGACATAGATTGTAAAATCATTGATACTTCTTCTAAATTTGATTTATATGAGATCTATTGTTGTATGGAAGACCAATTAATTGACGAGATAGATGAGATAGGGTTCTTGGACTCCCAAATCCGTCACTATACTTTTCCTTAGATACATAGAGCACTTGAATTTGTGAGGAAATGCCATGAATCTTATGATCCGAGTCAGAGAGAAATTATTCACCCACAAGAGAAACCCTTTACTTAATCAATTCTCATTCCATTGAAAAAATGCCACAGGCCACTACTACTACACCAACCCATCCTTTTTCCTATCAAAACCTCATAGAAGCCTATAAAAAACTAGACTTTATTAAAAGATCCCAGACCTTTCAACTCTTTCTAGCTATTGATAGTCCTCTACCTAGAAGAAACACTCCTTATGGTTCATCCATTTTCCCTGATAGAACGAAGCAAATCAAATCTATTTTCTCTTATTTGCTTGGTTACAACTCTGATCAAATGTTAATGAAGCCATCCTTGGTTTCTTATCTATCTTTTCTACTCATTCTAAACCCACTGTCATTTATGATTTCAGTCAATTCCTCGTCGAAGCAATACATGAGTAATTTGTCAAGTTTAATACTAAAGAAGTATTCAAGCATGCTTGAGTACTTGTTTACATTTTTATATATTTTCAAGGAGACAAATTCCCATTTTCTTTACAGAAGCTAGATGAGGAAGGAAATCAACAATCGGTGATATTATGGACTTCAATGGGAATGAAAGAGAAAGAAGAATTTACATATAAACAGTTCATAGAACTGTTTATTAATCCAACTATCAATCTTATGAGCAACACTCTAGTACCAAAGATTAGTGAGGAGATTGTCAAAATATTATAGTTGGTTGATCAAGCTGCAACAAGGGTTTGGTATTGCTACCAAAACTATACAAAGATCAGGTTTTATGGTTGTGAGCTTCCACCCTACAAACTGCCCAAGTACCCACCTATCAAAATCTTTGCACTAGAATATATAAGGCAGAGGTTAAATGCAGATGAAGTGCACTTTGTGGCTGCAAAGAAGAAATCACAATTTAAGCTGAAAGCCCAAGTTGTTCCATTCATCTGTAACACGAGGGTAGTAGGAGAGGAAGTAGACAAATTACCAAAGGAGATGAAGTTTGGTCTCAGCTTCACTTGGTCGTATGACCCAATGGGAATAGTTTCCAAGCCTAGGGTGGAGAAAAAATTTATAGCATGTCATCACACAGCCAGGCCTGAGATAGAACAATATAAAAATCAGTTGGAATGGGCAGAGAACACCCTCCAAGAGGGTGAAGAGTAGGTAGTTTCTACATCAACGTGCAAACTCAACTTGCAAAAGAAAAGATAACAAGGAGAGGGAGGGAAGAACAATCATCCCCTATGACTGAAGCATCAAGCCACGGTTTTAGGATTGTGCATGGAAGGAAGAGACGTAAAATCTCTGTGGTTGTAGGTGAAACACATGAGTCTTTGAAAACCACATTTGATGGACTTGGAGAGACTATGCTTCATACACATTCGAGTGGAGATTCTACACAGTCCCCAACTCATTCCACTACTTCTCATGAACAACAGATAACCTAGACCATTGGAAGCACTTAGAAGGACAAGGGGGAAGACATATTTTATGTTTTCAATGAGATCAAAATGAAGAATGAATAGTTGAAGCTGAATATATTTTTATTAATTTACCATAAGTCTTTCACAAATATGGTATTTGGCCAATAGGATTCACTTAAATAAAACCTCTTTCTTGAGCGTTCATAAATAGAATGAGGGTTATGGACTAAATATAAAAAGAGTTTTTATTTATTTACCATGACTCTAGCTTATTTATATTTTTATTTATTTACCATAACTTTTGATTAAGTATAAAAATAAGTTTTATTTATTTATGATACCTCCAATTTACTTATATTTTTATTTGTTTACAACCTTGCATGTATATAAGGTGACTTATGGAGTAACTATAAAAAATGCTTTATTTATTTACCATACCTCTCATTTATTTATATTTTTATTAATTTACCATAACTCTTTTATAAATATGGTATTTTGGCCTCTCGCCCATAGGATTTACTTAAATAAAACCTATTTTTGAAAATGGGCAAATGGATTCACTTAAATAAAACCTATTTTTGAAAATGGGCGAATGGAAGGTTGTAACTTCAAGGGCTAAATTTACCTTTTTTACCCTCTCCCTTAAAATAAGGTGGGCTATTTGAGGTGATTTGTAAAAATGTACTATGATACAAAATATTCTCCCACTAAAAATTTAAAACTCCTTAATTTAGCCAAAGGGGGAACATTCGCCCCTAAAATCACCCCTATTTTTGTGAATTCAATGGAGTGAGTACGACTGCAAGTTGCCCTGGCCGGTTGAAGCTTGTGGAGATTATAAATTTATAACATTACACTCTTCACACCATATTAAATATATATTTAAAAAAAATTTATATTTTTTTTTTAAACTTTTAATTTTTTAGCATGCCGGTAGTTTTTGAAAATGAATGGCAAGTTGAGCATGACGTGGAAGTTTTAGATTAAAACTTATTTTACGGGTAAAAACGTGAAATATGGACATACGGGCATCAAATTTAACCCCTCATTTCAATATGGAACATTTATTTATTAAGCATAAGTATTTTTATTTTTATTTTTTTCTTTCTTAAAAATTGATACTTGTTAAATTGGATTCAATAATTTTAAATTTATTTTTTAATAAGTAGGATGTGTGAAATAAAACTCAGATTATTTATGGTTAAGATTAGGATGAGGTTATTATTATAAATATATGCAGATCATTATATATAAAAAATATGTTATTATTTTACATCTATGAGTTCGTATTTCAATATATGGAACATTTAATATTTTGGAGTGGGTATTTATTGTTAAGCATAAGTGACATTTTTTCTTTAAAATGGATAGTTAGAGTTGTTAAATTGGTTTAAATTTATTTTTTAATGAGTATGATGTGTGGAAAAAGTAGAATAATTTTAAATATATATATATTTTAAGTATGATGTGTGGAAAAAAGACTTAAATGAAATGACTCTTTTTAAGGCATTTTTTCTAGCATATTTTAATTACAATATGACAGAATTTTAAAAATATTGATTTAAGATGTTTGATATGTAGGATTCGAATACTCAAATGGATTTTTAGGGAATTGCATCCACTTATGTTTCAAAAATGTATTTTAAACAAAAAAAGAAAAAAAGCACAATCTTGTTTCAAAAGGTCATTTCGTCTATAAGACTACTAAAAAAAATCTAATTTAAGAATATTTTGTAGGAGCTATAACCACCCTCCAAATTTTTGGGTTGCCTTCGTTTTGGAGCCTCCCTCTTCAAAATCATCTCAACTATCTTGCACTCATCACCTACTTGTACTTATTTGAGTTCATCTTTGTTTCACACTTTGTGTTCAACTTGATGTAGCATTTTTTGGTTTTGCTAAGTTGGAATCAATTAGTCAAAAAATGAAAATATATTTCAAAAAAATGTTAAGCTAGGATATGGACAAAAAGAATACTGAATAAAAAGATGTTAGGAAATATTTTGATAAATATGTCCATATCAAATAAATGTTAGAATAGATGAATGGAAAAAAATAAAATGTTAGGTTAGAAATAAAAACAAAAACAATAAACTCTTAAAGTGTTGCAAGTCTAAATGCTGCTACTTTAGTCTAATTTACTTCTGCAAATAAACGTCATGTGTAGTTTGTTTAAAATGCCACACTAATTTATACAATCTAGTTATACAGTTTAATCATGATTGGATATGTATTAAGTTTTTGTTAATAGGTAGCAATAGGTGGCAAATAAAATTGGCTCAACGGTTTAAATTGAGCCAATGGAGGAAATAAGGGATAGGGGTGGATTAGTCATAAAGAGGAAATGTTGAGTTGCTAGCTTAAATGCACTCTAAAAAATAAGTGAAATGTTAGGAGTAAAAGGGGTAGGTAGACATGTGAAATGTAATTGGAGCATCAAATGTTTTTATTCTAAGCTGTAACATTGGGAAAACTTACATTAGATGATGGGTTTTAATTAACTTGAAGTTTTAAGGCTGTAATGTTATTTCATAAATATTTCCATCCTTCCATTTATTGCCATAACCCATAGCTGTCACATCCGCCCTCAAAGTTCTCACCCCACCATCAATTTCGCTTATGTGTTAAATACCTCCCACCTCACCTTTCATGTGTCATGCACACCCAAGATCTAATCGCCCACGTCCCTCCTTGACCCTTATTCACCGTCTGAACTTTATCGGCCGGGCGGGGGGAGGGGGGGTTTGAACAATCTGAAATGGCCAATTTCCAATATCGCCAACGTAAACAACATTTTCTGCTTTTTTGTGCTTCAGGACTTCAAATCCCAAAACTACTTACCGCCTCACCTTATCCCCGAACGCAGTATATTAAATGACCATTTACCGCCACTCCATGTCGCACTACACTTCACGCTCCACCTCATGCCTACCACCCAATCAACTGTTGCCTATCCATTATCCATTCAATGCCACTCCCGTAAATTTATAATTCAAATACTTGTTAATTAATCTCGTTGAGTTATTAATACAAAATTCAAATGTTCATTGCCACCCACCCTCCAATTTTTCCATTATAAACCCTCTTAATTCATGAAAACAATTACACAGTCCATTTCTGTAGCCAAAGCTGATCATTGGAGATTTCTTCGCCATAGCTCAACCATTGTTTGACATTAAGAAATTATTTTTCCTGTTCAGAAAAATGACATCAAGGTTTGCTTCCACATTTTACAGTTATACTGTTTTGACTATAACCACTCCATTTCAAGCCTATTTCTGTCATTTTTAGTCTACAATTTGTTTAACAGAATGCCTCCCAAGGGAAAAAAACTTGCATAAGTCCCAAATCCTCTCATTCATCCACATGTCGACTTCCATCATAACCCATTTGTCGACATAGATTGTAAAATCATTGATACTTCTTCTAAATTTGATTTATATGAGATCTATTGTTGTATGGAAGACCAATTAATTGACGAGATAGATGAGATAGGGTTCTCGGACTCCCAAATCCGTCACTATACTTTTCCTTAGATACATAGAGCACTTGAATTTGTGAGGAAATGCCATGAATCTTATGATCCGAGTCAGAGAGCAATTATTCACCCACAAGAGAAACCCTTTACTTAATCAATTCTCATTCCATTGAAAAAATGCCACAGGCCACTGCTACTACACCAACCCATCCTTTTTCCTATCAAAACCTCATAGAAGCCTATAAAAAACTAGACTTTATTAAAAGATCCCAGACCTTTCAACTCTTTCTAGCTATTGATAGTCCTCTACCTAGAAGAAACACTCCTTATGGTTCATCCATTTTCCCTGATAGAACGAAGCAAATCAGATCTATTTTCTCTTATTTGCTTGGTTACAACTCTGATCAAATGTTAATGAAGCCATCCTTGGTTTCTTATCTATCTTTTCTACTCATTCTAAACCCACTGTCATTTATGATTTCAGTCAATTCCTCGTCGAAGCAATACATGAGTAATTTGTCAAGTTTAATACTAAAGAAGTATTCAAGCATGCTTAAGTACTTGTTTACATTTTTATATATTTTCAAGGAGACAAATTCCCATTTTCTTTACAGAAGCTAGATGAGGAAGGAAATCAACAATCGGTGATATTATGGACTTCAATGGGAATGAAAGAGAAAGAAGAATTTACATATAAACAGTTCATAGAACTGTTTATTAATCCAACTATCAATCTTATGAGAAACACTCTAGTACCAAAGATTAGTGAGGATATTGTCAAAATATTATAGTTGGTTGATCAAGCTACAACAAGGGTTTGGTATTGCTACCAAAACTATACAAAGATCAGGTTTTATGGTTGTGAGCTTCCACCCTACAAACTGCCCAAGTACCCACCTATCAAAATCTTTGCACTGGAATATATAAGGCAGAGGTTAAATGCAGATGAAGTGCACTTTGTGGCTGCAAAGAAGAAATCACAATTTAAGCTGAAAGCCCAAGTTGTTCCATTCATCTGTAACACGAGGGTAGTAGGAGAGGAAGTAGACAAATTACCAAAGGAGATGAAGTTTGGTCTCAGCTTCACTTGGTCGTATGACCCAATGGGAATAGTTTCCAAGCCTAGGGTGGAGAAAAAATTTATAGCATGTCATCACACAGCCAGGCCTGAGATAGAACAATATAAAAATCAGTTGGAATGGGCAGAGAACACCCTCCAAGAGGGTGAAGAGTAGGTAGTTTCTACATCAACGTGCAAACTCAACTTGCAAAAGAAAAGATAACAAGGAGAGGGAGGGAAGAACAATCATCCCCTATGACTGAAGCATCAAGCCACGGTTTTAGGATTGTGCATGGAAGGAAGAGACGTAAAATCTCTGTGGTTGTACGTGAAACACATGAGTCTTTGAAAACCACATTTGATGGACTTGGAGAGACTATGCTTCATACACATTCGAGTGGAGATTCTACACAGTCCCCAACTCATTCCACTACTTCTCATGAACAACAGATAACCTAGACCATTGGAAGCACTTAGAAGGACAAGGGGGAAGACATATTTTATGTTTTCAATGAGATCAAAATGAAGAATGAATAGTTTAAGCTGAACAGCTACACATAGTTTTGGAAACATTCCTCCCATTCTTAGGACAGACTTATTTCAGTCTTTGACTCTAAGAAGGGTAAAATGTAGGTGGCTTATCTGCAGGCTCAAGTTTGATAGCCTAGGACTACTGCTCAATATCAAAAGTAGACCTTTTTTGAGTTCAATGTGAAGGATCTGCATCCAATGTGAAGGATGAGTCACAACTTAGGTTGGAGAAAGTCTCCTCATTAGCAAAGGATACCAGGATTCAATCCTTGGAGAATGTAGTGCTAAAAATGGGATATGATCCCTCAAACATAAACACTACAGAAGAGCTTATTAAGAAAAAGAATGTTGAAGTTGCAACATTAAAGAAGTAGCTAAAGTTGCCAGCTTCTCAGGACCCAATGGCCAAAGAAATTGAGACAGAAACTCAGAAGTCTAACATGATGAAGCTCAACATAGAACAAAATTTGTAGATCAAATAAATGGAGGAGCAGATGGAGAAATTGGTCAAGGAAAAAGAGGAAGTTGTTAAAAAGGCTCAAACTCTAATGGATATAGTCCCCCTTACAACAATTCTCACCACCAAATTTTCCACTTTAGCTATAACAATGACTATAGGTGTAGCAGAAGGAGCTAAACAACTTGGTGAAGTCGTTCAGAACCTTTCTATCCAGACAAGAGAAATTAATAAACTGAAGGATGAACTCAAGGAGTTACGGCTTATGAAGTTAGTAGCAGATAGTTCACATGCAGCTGAATTGAATAGAGTCAAAGGTCAAATTGAATTACCACAAAGGGAACTCAATGAATCTTTCATTGGAAACAAATTGGGTTTAGCAAAGGAAATTATGTGGGAAGAAATTATACAATCAATCAAGGATATTCGACCCTATATTATAATAGTTTTTCATCAGAAAGATCTCTTAGAGAAAGCCCAAGAAGCAATTGAAACCATTACCAAGCAACTTGAGGATATGCCAGAAATTGCCTCTAATATAATCAAGTTCCTAAATTCCAAAGACAGCCATGAGCTTGAGGAATTAGTACTAAGTGATAGAAAAACAACTATATTGGAGGTATAAAAGAACATCACCAAGAAAAACCTCATCCTTCAGCTACAGGAAAAGTGCAACAATGTCAATACCATAGTTCAGAGGTGTTTCAGCAGGATAGAACCCTTGACCAGCAAGTGTTTACCCTCTATGCTTATGATCGATGACAAATTGATGCCAATTAAGGATTATGTTCAGAAGCTGACAAAGGTGGGAAAAATTGCAGCTTCAGTTTAAAACATTAGAGGTTCAGTAACACTAGAACTTATAGTAAATACATCGAGGGATACTTTCTTTATTTTGAATGAAATGAGACACATATTTTTAGTAAAACCTTCTTTTACTAAATATACAGAGATATGAAATCTATAGAAGAGTAATTAAGATATCTATCCCAGAAATGAAATGTTGGGAAGAGTTGATAGGTTTACTTGATTGATGGATGATATAATAACATTTAGTTTTTGGAGGAACAGTTAGCTAGATTCAACATTTTTCATTTTTTCTAGTGACAATCATCAACACCTCAGCACCAAAATAGTGCCAGATCAACTAGCATTTTTTATTTTTGATTTTGTAATAATCTATTTTTGTAAAAACAATTGAGTATATTTTCTCAGTTCCATTGTTGTATAAATGACTCTCTTCATGAGTTATCAAGGGTTGCACCCTTGAAGAATAATTTTGAAGCCTCAAATGTACTTAACTTTTCTAGATCATTAATATAAAATCAAAGGATTCTAAATTCTGATTTACAAAGTTTTGTGTTTCCTTTAAGTTTTTCCAGTATTATTTATTATGTTTTTCTTCATATTCTTATGTCTTACAAAGATAACTAGGTAGGAATAATTGGGTTTCAATCTATTCCTATAAGCTTCTAAAGTGATAATCTGTAAAGAGAATGAATTAATGAACTCTTTGTTTAATTAATTCCCTGTAAATCAATAAATCATCAACACCTTTTGTAAGCTTAAGCATATTTTGTTAAACCTTCTAAACATAGTTTAAAGGCTTTCATACTTATGATTATTTAATTTTCAATCTGAATACTGTGATAATCATATCATTTCTCTGTTTCTGCTCACCACCATCTTATAAGCTAAAATTATTGTGTGAATTTTAATAGCAACCCTCTATTTAGATATTAATATTATTCAAAGGATTAAGCCTCATTGTTTTAAATTTATCTCCTACATTGGTCGTCCAAATTGAAACAAAACCCCCAAAACAATTATCTTAGATGCCCTGGCATGATAGCTGACCATTATCATCTCAGAGATACAAGATCAATCTGGCGCCATTGCTAGGGACTCGAATTCCATTAAGTTTTTGTTAGGCCCCTACACTAGTAGTATAGGGGCCTAACATGCATGTTAGGCCCCTATACTACTAGTGTAGGGGCCTAACAGTTTTCCTGGGGACAAGATAAATATCCTATTTCGTTATGGTGACTAAAGGTCTAGATAGGTCAAAATCCTTCACCTGGCAACTCCACTGTGTCAAACTAAAACCTTTTAAAAACACAAGACCCATTCTGAGTCTGACAAAGTTAATCCTCTGTTAGATCTAGAGAAACTTCTGAAAAGGACCAGTTCCAAAAGAAGACATCAACCATCTTCTTCCACTTCAGAATTTCAGTTCAAAGATACTATACATTTTGATCTGTATAGTTACATTCCATCTGATCTAGATACCACTCATTTATCCCCTATGGTTGTCGAATTGTTAGATAGGGGAGTTGATTTTAGATCATCTTTCCTTATTCATTCACTTAAATCTCATCCAGAACCCCCACTTCCAGCAAGGTCTCCTAGATCTAAGTTGAACCTAGGTGTTCACTTACCTAAATACACACCTATAGAATTTATTTCCTCCAACACTTATTCATTTCATTACACTTTTGAACAACCTGAATCTTCTACCTCTAGACAAACTAAAGGGAAATTTCTTATATATTAAAATCCACTTTTTGAAACAAAATAGGATATTCAATCTTAGGTCCACATGCTCGTAATTAAAACTCCTCTAAAATCATTCAGGAAGTCTCCACCTTCTTTATCTCCTCCTAATTCACCCCCACATAGTAGTTCACCCCTCTTTTACCAACTTCCTCTTCTTTATCACCACCTTCCCCTTCTTTATCATTATCCTCACAAACATCTCATATATCATCTTCTACTATGGCATTCCCACCCATTGTATAGGCAATATATGCAGCTTTAGTTTTAACACAAGTCCTTGATGTTTTCCCTAATGGATATTGGAAACATTTGCGTAGGTATAATGGCGAAATTGGTCCTTCAGTTGAGGACCATCTTCGAGCATTCCTAGACTTTGCAGACAACATGAACATAGAACAAGAGAATGTTTATATGAGGTTTTTTGTTCAGTCTCTTGAAGGAAATGTAAGAACTTGGTTTAGGCAGTTACCTACAAATTCCATTAGAAATTGGGAAGAACTAACAAATATATTTAAGAATCAATGGGGAGTGAAGAAAGATACTCTTTAATTTTTGAATTATTTTGATGAACTTAAAAGAAAGTATGGTGAACCTGTCTCTGATTTTATCAAAAGGTTCAACAAATTTTACCGTAATATGCCTGTTGATTGTAAACCCCTTGTAGTAGCAATCAAATCAAGATTTTCAAAATATTTTGAAGATGATTTTGTTGTTATGTTAAGAGAAATAACTTCAAGAACACTTGAAGATATGAAAAATAATGCTATAGAGGTAGAAGAAAATAGAGCTCCCTCAACCACTTTAAAGGCTAAAAAGGAAAAGGCACAGAGGAAACTTAAAACTAGTCAAGAGGTCTCTACTTCCTCTAAAACTAAAAATGAAGATTCTAAAATAGATGAAATAACTTCACTTCTTAGAAATATATCCAATAGGATTTCCAAGATTGAGACTCAACCTAGGACAATTCAACAAATAGTTACTAGACACCAAAATCAAAATCAAGGTCAGTTTAAAAGAAATCCAAAATTACAAATTCTTCAGAGACCTAGTAATGATCAAGAGGTTGTAACTCCTTTATTGATAGATGATCAATAGCCTGATGAAAATACTATGACTATCACTGAAGACATTAATAATGTGGACACTTTTCCTGATTAGATTTCTATTATTCCCCTCTCATAACAAAAACAGGTTCAAGAAGATCAAGAATCCTCACAGGTTTCCAAATACCATGCCTTCTATGAATTCCTAATTGCAAAGTTGAACAAAAGATATCATCTTAGGCCTAGACCTGCCCTTGGAAGACCACCTAAGGAACCTCCAATAATTTAACCCCGTACCAAAGTTGTTGAAACTCAAACAACTATTATTCGACCATTAAATCAGTCAACTCATACTACTCAAAATGAAAAGAATGTTTTGACTACATTTAATGTTGAAAAGTAGTTAGAAAGAGTTAAAATCCCAGTTCCACTTTCAGAACTTTCCAAAAACCCTGGGTATAAAAATGAGGTCTCCAAATGGATACAAAACACCTCAGTTGTTGCTGAAAATGACATCATTAGTCTTCAAGATGAAAAACTAGCAATTGTCTTTAGTCCTAGTTCAAATATGATCGATGAAATAGTGCCTCCTTTCTATGTAACTCTTATGATAAATGATTCAATATTGTACAATTGTATGCTTGATTCTAGAGCATGACATAACCTCATGCCAAAAGCTATTATGGACCATTTAAAACTTGACATAACTAGATCCTATCATGATTTGTACACTTTTTATTCCAAAAGGGTGCCTTTCTTACCATTCATTAAGGATTTAGTAGTCACCCTTGCCCAAATTCCAATGAAAAGGGTAGTACTTGAAATAGTTGTCACAAATATCCCTCCCAAATTTGGAATGCTTCTTTCTAGGTCTTGTTGTGCCAAATTAGGGGGAACTCTTCAGATGGACATGTCTTATGCCACTATTCTTGTTTATGGGGGAGAGAAAATAAGGTTATATATATGCAAGAAGTGTCCTGAGACATGTAATTTTATTAATCAGAAAAAAATAATTACGTAATTGATTTTGAAAGAGTTTACACCCAAACAACAAAACACTCTTGCAATGAGCTATTTATAAGAGCCATGTCCTAACTACCTCTAATTATGGATCACTTATTAAATAACAAGTGTCCATTTACAATAAATGCTATTCAGACAAACTAGCGAACAAATCTCCTAAAATAGAGCCTAAAATACGACACATTTGGAGAGTCATATCTAGTTACAACAATATACTAATTCTACATAATTAAACATTCTAGAATAATAATTATTAATTTAATATCTTAAATTAATAATTATTTTAATTTAATTTTATAACCTATGATAAAATTGTATTTTTGGATCATCTAACACTCCCCCCTATGATCCAAAGATACATTACAACAGATACCAATTTCATCCCTGAACCTAGTAAATTTTATTCTACCAAGCAATTTTGTGAAAATGTTGGATATCTGATTTTCAGAAGGGCAATAAACTGGCTTGAGGACATCTTTGGCAATTAGAAATCTGATATGATAATACTTGATGTCCACATGCTTTGTCTTTGAATGAAAAACTTGGTTCTTGGCAAGTTTGATGGTTGACTAGTTGTCAATGAATAATGATGTAGCTTCTGCCTGAGAAATGCCCAAGTCCTGCAAAATTCGATGCAACCAAACAATTTCACATGCTGCTTCCCATGCTGAAATGTACTCTACTTCTGCTGAAGAAGTGGGCACTATAGCTTGTTTCTTACAACTCCAAGATCTGTTGCTAATGCCATGTTCATTAAATAACCTAATGTTGATGCTCGATCATCAATACTTCCAGCAAAGTCGACATCGGAATATCCACCAAGTACAAGAATTTTAGTCTTTGTGTAAAGAAGACCAAAATCTTTTGTTCCTTGGATATATCGAAGAACTCTTTTGGCTAGATTCCAGTGGTTGTCTCATCGTTCCTACATAAAACATGAAAGAATACTGACTACATAAGATAGATCATGATGAGTATTTGTTAAATAAATCAAGCTCCCAATCAACTATCTATAAGTTGTATTATCCACCTTTCCCCCCCTTCAAATTTTGAAAGTTTCAACTTTTGCTCCATGTGGGTGAGAACGGGCTTGCAATCCTGCATGCCAAATCGTTGAATAACCTCTGCTACATACTTACTCTGAGAAATGAAAATATGATGTGGATGTTGGAAGACTTCAACTCCAAGATAGTAGTGAAGTAATCCCAAATATGTCATCTTAAAACCTGGATGTAACTCCTTTTTCACCGGTGCAATATGATCATCATGGTTGCTAGTAATGATCAAATCATCTACATACATAACAAGAATTACCAGATATTTTCCCTGTTATCACACATACAAAGTATCATCAGATTCACTTCGTTGAAAACCAATTTTCTTAAGGTATTCATCCATCTTTGCATACCAAGCACGGGGAGCTTGTTTTAATCCATATAAAGCCTTGATCAATTTGAAGACTTTATGTTCTTGTCCTTCAATTTCAAAGCCTGACGGTTGGGTCATATACACTTCCTCTTGTAAATCCCCATTGAGAAAAGAACTTTTCACATCCATTTGATGAACTTTCCATGCTTTCTGAGCAGCCAATGCAAGTGTTAATCGGATGGTGTTCCATTTGGCTATAGGAGCAAAAGTTTCCTCATAATCAATGCCTTCCTCCTACGCAAAACCCTTTGCAACAAGTCCTGATTTATACTTTTGAAGTTCTGCCTTTTTATTATACTTAATTCTATAAACCCATTTGCATCCTATGGGTTTAGCATTTGATGGACAATCATCAAGTTTCCAATTGTTGTTATCAATTACTGCTTGATATTCTTCAGCCATAGCTTGTTTCCATTCTTTATGTTTTACTACTTCTTTGTATGTGGAAGGTTAAGTAAAATCATGTGCTATTAAGGAGAAATTGCCTTCACTTCTATGTGCCCTTCTGGTGCTTGTTTTATTTTGCTCATTAGGCTTTACATCTTTCAAAAGTTGAACTACCCATTTCGGTAGTTGGTGCTCACTTGTTTGTGATTTTGAAAAATCTCCATCATTGTAAAGAGGATTAATATAAACTGATGTTCATCATTCAGGTGAAGAGTGTGGAGAATCACTGTCAAAAGAACTGCTACTACTTGGAGACGCAGATGAACTGCTAGAAGACATAGTTGATGTTGTTGATGTATATGGACTAGATGACTCATCTTCAGAGGAAGGAAAATCAAGTTCATACCAATTTGGTGAAGTTGGTTGACTTTGAATTTTTCGATTTGTTTTACTTCGCTTAGTTTCTAACTTGTGAAGAAGATTGTCAATTTCTTCAGAACTCTTACTCTCAGTTTCATCAAAAATGACATCCCTACTCACAATGCTCACATCCCTTCTCATCAGAATAGCCAAACATTGTGCATTTTAAACTTCTTGAGTCAAGCTTAATTCATTTTTCTTTCAAAAATAAGGCATAACATAATGATCCAAAAACTCTAAGATGTTTAACTCGAAGTTTGAAACCAAACCAAGCTTCATAAGGTGTGATTCCGTCTAAAGAAGCAGTTGGAGATTTGTTTCTTAAGTAGATAATTGTATGTGTTGCTTATGCCCAATATGTTGGACTTAACCTCCTGAAATTTAACATGGATCTCACCATTCCTAACAAGGTGCGATTCATTCTTTCAGCTACTCCATTTTGTTGTGGAGTGTGAACATTTGTAAGATGTCGTCTTATGCCATTTTCACTGCAATAAGTTTTGAATTCATTTGAAGTGAATTCTCCCCCATTATCTGTCTTGAGAGTACCTATCTTTTCTTTGACTTCATTTTCAACAAGTTGGCAAAATTTTTTAAACTTCTCAAATGCTTCTTACTTGTTCTTCAAGAAGTAAACCCAAGTCATTTTGCTGAAATAATCAATGAATAGTAAGAAATATTTGCAACCACCAAATGAAGTTTGTAGTGGTCCACAAACATCACTGTGAACTAGTTGTAGCTGCCTGTGTGCATGGCATGAACTTGTTGGAAAAATTTGTCGACTTTGGTTGCCATAAATACAAGCTTCACATTTTGCATTTTACCTTTTGAAAGTGGGGAGTCCTTTAACCATTCCTTGTTTCTGCAATTGAGAAAGACTCTCAAAATTTAAATGTCCATATCTTACATGCCATAGTCTTATAGGTGAAATACCTATACTCACTGCCACTGCAAAATCAGAATGCCTTGGAATAAATGTCCCTTTCATCCGTAATAGTTTTCCATCTTCATAACCTGTCATGACAGTTTTCAAATTTTGTTTACCTGAATTAATCTTGACTAAACCATCTTCCATAATCACCTGATGTCCTGCTTGTCAAATTGTGACTAAAGAGAGCAAAGTTTTCTTAAAATTTAGTACATACCATACATTGGAAATCATTTTTTCTCCAATGCCAGGGAGAAAAACTTTAACTGCTCCTTTTCCATAAGGTGTATGTATTGTGTCGTCTACAAGAAAAATGGAATTAGGTTGGCAACCTTGAAAATTCCAAAAAAAATCACATCGACAAGTCATGTGCTGAATTTCTCCTAAATCCAAGATCCAGGAATCTTCATAGTCACTTCTAAGATGGGATGAAAGTTGTGATGCTGGCGAGGAAGTAAAAACATATTCCGAGTTATCATCATCTTGATCATTTGCAAATTGCGCTGAATGCTACTGAAACTTTGGAATTTTATTAAGAGAAGTGTGAAAATCTTCAGCATAATGTCGAACTTTATTACATCTTCGACACACAATTTGACTTAAGTCTCTTCCTTTTCCAGAAGATTGTCCTCTTCCTTTTCTTTGACTTCTATGTTGATGTTGTCCTCTACCTTGATTATTATTTCCTTATCTTTGAAAATTACCTCTTCCTTGGTTATTTCCTCTACCTTGAAAATTACTCCTTCCTGAACTTTTGCCTCTATTAAAATTATTTCCTCTGCTTTGGCTTCAATCTCGACTTTGTACATTATGTTCAGCTTGATTCTGATTCCCTCTACCTCTACCTTGAGAACTGCCTACTAATGGTTTACTAGTGCTGGCCTCTGTGAAAAAAACATCTTCACCAACTTTCTTCTTCTTCCCAAAGGTTTTATCATGTTGAGTCAACATTTCACAGAGCTCATCAAACTTTAGTTTCTCTAATTTCCCAGTTAATTATAGAGTCTCCAAAAAATGTGTGTAGGAAGAACGAAGTCTAGCAATTACATTTGTTACAATAAAACTATCATCTATTGTTGGAAAACCAACATTAATGATTTCCTGCCTAATGTTCTTAAGTCTTGAGATATATTCAAGAACATCACCTCCCTCAGTCAATTTTTGTTGTAACAATTTTAATTGTAGATCAACTTTCTTTGATTGAAGTTGAGTATCAAAGAGGTCTTTAAAAGTTTTCAAACTAGACCATGCATCTATAGCATTTTCTATATGGACATAAATTTAATCATTCATAGAGGATTTAATAAGAGCTAAGGCTTTGGCATTCTTAACTTCCCATTTTGCTAGTGCAACCGCATTTGTGGGTTTATTCGGCTTAATATCTCCATCACATATACCCTGCCATAATTCATTGTAAATGAGAGTGCTTTCGATGAGACAGTGCCATGTTTTATAAGATTTTGTGCTTTCCAGTTTGTTGGTATCAGAAAAAAAATTAATCAACTTAGACATTGTAGCATTGAAACTTCGCACCAAGAATCAAAACAAAAAAGTCAAGATGGACAACACAACACACCACGCAAAAAACATGATCTATCAGGGCTTGGCATTGACCCTCGTATAGTCATTGAAATAGGAGAAAAATGACTGAGCTTTGCACTTCGCTCTAGTCAATTTCTCAAAAATTACAAGGTAACTTTCAAAATTTGACTTTTACAATGATGCTCTTGCAAAACTTGGTAAAAAAAAAGTTACCCCCACTCAAAGTAAGATTACTTTGAGTTACACTTATCCCTTTAAAAAAATTACAATTAAATCCCCTTATTACTCCAAAAATTTACAAATCACCTTATTACTCCACAAACCTTAAACTCCAAAATTAAAAAAATCACAAGCTATCTCCAAAAAAAATATAATCTTCCTTATCTCTCCACAAAAATTACAAACAACCTAAAAACCTTATCACTCCATTAAAATTAAAAAATATTTCTTATTGCTAGCATGCTAGCAGGATGGCTCACGCTAGCTTGTTGTTGGCAGGGTGGCTCCCACTGGCTGGCACGCTGGCTTGTTGCTAGCAGGGTGGCTCCCACTGGCTGGCACGTTGGCTTGTTGCTCGTAGGCTAGCTCACATTGGCTGGCACGCTGGCTTTTTGCTAGCAGGCTGGCTTATGCTAGCTTGTTGCTAGCAGGCTGGCTTATGATGGCTTGTTGCGTCCCTAGGGTCATTGTAAAGTAAATCTGAATAAGCACCACTACCATGTCCGTCGATCCAACATTCTCCAGCGCAACTAAGTCTATTTGTAAAATTCCATTCTGCAGCTCCCTTACAAATGTTGTGTGGTACTAATATGAATTCCTTATAGAATCGTGCCCATAGGTTGGTAGCAATTGATGCATATTCAACTTTAGGAAACAACAGAGAATACAAAAAATAATGATAGGAAGCTACTGGGATATTCCGTTAGATGATGGGATCAATGCCAAAAAAGGTCAATACTAGCACACTTAATAACGTAAATGATTGGATTTTTGTCTGCAAGCTAATTGGGAGACATGATTTGTTCATACCGACTTAACACTAAGAATCTCCTCCACAAGCATGCCGAAAAGAAATTCACTCAGCCTTTGCAGCTATAAATTGCCAGATTCTCAACAACGTTGACTTTTCACACTGCGCCCTCTATTTTTATGCTGTGATTTCTCCATGACCAGTGAATTGACAAGGATATCCTTCATGCAGTATTCTTCATAGCTTTCAATGTTACTGCTCTTTCACACGATAATTGGTATAATTTGAATGACAACCATTTCTTTAGACTGGGTCAACAACTTCCACGTTAGGAATCCGTTCAAGATCGACGGATTCGTTCTTGATGTCGTCAAGGCTGCTGGTGGCCTTCTATTCTAGCGTCAGATGCCTCTGGTTTAGGCCATTTCAGAAAATCAAATATTTTTAACGATTAGAAGGACAAATAATGAAAAGAAAATAAAATGGTTGTTAGAGAAGTGGAAGTAAAAAAAATATTTTAATATAAACTGGCCACACATAAACTGCAGTCCCCGGTCCAAGTCTACTGTATCTTGCTCAATAACAATACATGTGCTCAAGAACATACAAATTCAATACCGAAAGGAGTTTAATATTATGCAGCTTTGTAATGCATTACATAGTCATGTATCTACATCTTTTTTTCTTTGGAGCATTCGCCAGTTGTTTTTCACTGGTTTTGTCTGATGAAGGAGGGCACACAACAACATGCATTGTAATAACCCCGCCAGGAAGCTTACCCACCTACAGGAACTCTAGACTCTGCAAGTGTCTTGTTGTTCTCCAAAATCTTCCCCAATAATGGGTCAGACATTCAATTTGATAGTACATGGTGGCAGCAGTAATTCTTACAATTGATTTTCAAATTTAAAAAAAATCTAAAATCACTAAAATAATAAAATTTCTTGTCTTTTGAACAAAAACTTGACAAATTCATACTAGTCATTCGTTGAACAATTCAATGGAGCTTTCCAAAAACTTGTAGAGCTGGAATCTCCTTCTCAAATAAACTGCAGCATTACTGGAGCTTTGATACCACAATAATGGTAGCAGTGTCCTCTAACACATAATTTTATTAATCAGAAAAAAATAATTACATAATTGATTTTGCAAGAGTTTACACCCGAACAACCAAACACTCTTGCAATGAGCTATTTATAAGCTCCATGTCCTAACTACCCCTAATTATGGATATCGTATTAAATAACAAGTGTCCATTTACAATAAATGCTATTCAAACCAACTAGCTAACAAATATCCTAGAATAGAGCCTAAGATATGACACATTTGGAGAGTCATATCTAGTTACAACAATATACTAATTCTAAATAATTAAACATTCTAGAATAATAATTATTAATTTAATATCTTAAATTAATAATTATTTTAATTTAATTTTATAAGCTACGATAAAATTGTATTTTTGGATCATCTAACAATATAGAGAGGTGAGATTTGTGCACATTGTTTGCAAAACAGACCAACCAAGGAACCATCCCATTTATGCAATTGATCAATATTTTTGTTGTTTTTAACTCTCTTCAAATCGAACACATGCAACTCAAGTAAAAATTCAAGATGTAGTTGAAAGTCCTGTACCAAATCAAATTGATGTATGGAAACTATTCTTTGATGGTTCTTTACAAAATATGGAGCAGGAGCTAGGGTGGTTTTAATCTCACCAGAAAAAGAAAATATTACCCAATCAGGCAAACTTTACTTCAAAGATACAAATAATGTGGTTGAATATGAAGCTTTCGTTTTAGGACTGGAATTAGCCAAAAGCTTAAAGGTTCAAAACTTAAGTGTTTTTACTGACTTGGAACTTATTGTCAAACAAGTAAGAAATATTTGCAAGACCAAGCATCCTACGCTTAGGTCTTACCGAAATGAAGTTTGGGATTCAGTTGATAATTTATTTAATGCTTTTAATTTAACTTTATTCCAAGAGATTAGAATATTCATGAAGATTCCTTAGATGTTTCTGCTAGTTCATTTAAAATTCCTAATTAGACTAATGTACTCTATCAAATACAAGTCAAGTATAGTCCATCCATCCCAGATAATCTCAAATATTGGCAGATATTTGAGGATGATGAGAAAATAAAATCTTTTCTACAGATTATAGATGAATTTTCCGTTCTACAAGTCAATGAAGATAGAACAGAAGCAAAATAAAACATAAACGAAAATGATAATTCAAATTGTAATTCAAAAATTGTTAAACATGTTATCATTCAATTATCTAAAAATTTCATTCCCAAAGGTCTAATTCCTTTAGAGAAGTTGTTTGATCAAAATGATGTCCTCAGAAACCCACAGTGAAGTTCTTCACTAGATGATATAGAGGAAATTAACATTGGAACAAATGATGATATTAAAAACATCAAAATTTGTGGATATCTAGACCCTGAAATCAAAATTGAATACCTTAAGTTACTTGAAATTAAAAAAGATGTTTTTTCATGGACTTATGTTGATCTAAAGGGTTATGACACTTCATTAATACAACATAAGATTCCTTTAAAACTGGAAGCAAAACTTTATCAACAAAAGCTTAGAAGGATTAATCCTACTCTTCTACCAAGTGTGGAAAAGGAAATTAAGAAAATGATATATGCCAAGATCATTCTCCCTCTTAGGTATTCTAATTGGGTTGCTAATTTAGTTCCTGTTAGAAAGAAGAATGGAGAAATCAGACTGTGTGTGGATTTTAGAAATTTGAACAGAGCATCACTAAAAGATAACTATCCTTTACCCAAAATGGATCAGTTACTTCAAATGGTTTCAGGAGCACAAAGACTTTCTATGCTTGATGGTTTTTCAGGTTGTAATCAAGTAAATGTTGATCCACGAAATAGAGAGAAGACAACCTTTACTACACCCTGGGGTACATTTATGTAATCTAGAATGCCCTTTGGCTTATCTAATGTTGGAGCAACATTTAAGAGAGCTATGGCCATAGATTTTGTGGGTCAGATAAATACATTTATAGTCATTTATCTTGATGCCATAATTTTTTTTTCTAATTCCGATCAGAAACATCTTAAACATTTGAGGAAGGTTTTTGACAGGTGTAGGAAATTCGAGATATCATTCAATCCAAAAAAGTCTATGTTTTCTATCAAAGAAGGAAAACTGGTGGGCCACATAATCTCAAAGGAAGGAGTGGTGTTTGATCCCAAACGTGTACATGTCATTAAAACATTGTCCTTACCTAGAAATAAGAATGAGATTCAAGCTTTTCTAGGTAAGATTAATTTTTTAAGGAGATTCATCCATAATTATCCGAAAATTGTAAAAGACATAACTGATATGCTCTGAAAGTACCATGAAATTAAATGGACAGTCTCTTCAAGATATGCATTTGATCAGATCAAGAAAGCTATCTCTAAAGCTCCAACCTTGGCAAACCCTGATTATAGCAAACCATTCAGTATATTTTCCTTTGCCTTAGAAACAACCCTTGTTGTTGTTTTATTACGAAAGAATGAAGATTCCCAAGACTAACCCATAACCTTTTTTAGTGACTTTATGAGAGATTCTAAACTTAAGTATGAACTAATTGAGAAGCAAGCTTATTCCCTTATTCAAGCCCTGAAATCGTTCAAGATGTATGTCCTAAATTCACCCATACTACTTATGTTCCTAATAGTGTTGTGAAGATTGTTTTAACCCAACCTGAATCGAATGGGAAGAGAGGTAGATGAATCACTCAAATTCTAGAGTTTGATCTGACTATCAAAACCACAAAGCTAGTAAAGGGTCAAGGATTAGCTAAGATTCTAGCTGAATCCAACTGTAATGTGCTTAGAATCAATCCTGTTTTGGAAATAGAAGGGAAGAATCCACAAGAACCTTCCTAAAATTTGAATGAAAAGAATCCACAAGAATCTTCTCAAAGTTCAGATATGAAGAATACACAAGAACCTTCTATTCTTGTAGAATTGGAGAATCCACAAGGACATTCCCTTCACCCTAGAGAAAATATTCCACAAGAACCTTTACCTTCAGATCAGATCAGCCCCATACACATTGATGATAAATTTCTGTTATCAAATTTGTATCAAGACATTATAAATTTCCTGATCCATTTTGAATGTCTAGCGTCATTTTCCAAAAGAAAGTGTAAAACTCTCAAACTAAAAGAAATCAAGTACTATATTATAAATGAAAATCTATACTGGAAATACCCACCTAATGTTTTGCTATTGTGTTTAACAGAATTAGAGAGTGAACGAATCATTGACCAGTTTTACACAAGATTTTTTGGAGGGAATTATTCTTGGAGAGAAACAACGTATAAGATATTAAGGGGAAGATTTTATTGGCCCACACTGTTCTTATAGGTAGGAGCAAAGGTCAGAAGTTGTGTGCCATGTCAAATGTTTGTTGGTAAAAAAAAATTAGCAGCTCTTCCACTGATCCCAATTATAGTTTCAAAACCTTTTCTCTAATGGGGATTAGATTTAATTGGAGAGATTCATCCTACTTCAAGAAATAAGTATAGATGGATCCTCACTACAGTATATTACATCACTAAATAGGTGGAAGCAATCCCAATAACAAATGCTATTGATTTAGTAGCAATCAAATTCATTGAAGAAAACATCTAATCTAGATTTGGTTGCCCAACTCAAATTGTTACTGATAATGCAACAACATTTTTCAGTGTCAAGATGATTGAGTTCTACCAGAAATACCATATTTTTTTGCATCATTCAACTCCATATTACCCTCAAGGTAATGGCCTTACCGAATCCTCAAATAAAAGTCTGGTAAAGGTGATAAAAAAGACTCTAGCAGATCATAAAAAGACTTGGAATTCTCACCTAATTTATGCAGTATGGGCAAATAGGATTATGCCAAAAAGATCTATTAGGAAATATCCTTTTTAGTTAGTCTATGGGAAAGATGCAATATTCCCTACCAACTTGGCCTTCCCTATTCTAAAATTCTTGCAAGATTCAACTGATGAACTTGATTTCTTTTCAAGGAGAATAGATCAGATTATTGAACTAAATGAAAATAGAGATGAAGTTCAATACACATTGAAAAAATAGCAGAGCAAGATGAAGAATGTTTGAAAGAAGAGCCAGGGAAAGGGACTTCAAGGAAGGTGATCTAGTTCTAAGATGGGATTCCAGAAGAGAAGGTAAGGGAAAAAATGGCAAGTTTAACAACCTGTGGTTTGGACCTTTAGCTATTATTCAAGTGAAGGGAAATAATACTTTTGTGCTACAAAATCTTGAGGGGTTGTATTCCACTTACGCTGTTAATGGAATGTTTCTCAAACATTACATTGAGTACTGAGAATTTGAAGTAGATTTCATTACTACCATTGTAAAAATTTGGTTTATTTTACTTTTCAAGCTGTTAGTGTGATTTTTTTACAACAAAGACTCCATAGCCTGAGGAGAAGGCACATGGATATGCAGGTTCTGTGCATTCTACAGGAGAAAGCAGTCCCTAGTTGCAGCCAATGTTGTAGCATTTTTTGGTTTTGGTCTGTTGAAATCAATTAGTCAAAAAATGAAAATATATTTCAAAAAAATGTTAAGCTAGGATATGGACAAAAAGAATATTGAATAAAAAAATGTTAGGAAATATTTTGATAAATATGTCCATATCAAATAAAATGTTAGAATAGATTCCCTAAAAAATGAAGGCAAAAATACAATGTTAGGTTAGAAAGAAAAGCCAAAACAATAAACTCTGAAAGTTTTGCAAGTCTAAATGCCACTACTTTAGTCTAGTTTACTTCTGCAAATAAAAGTTGTGTGCAGTTTATTTAAAATGCCACACTAGTTTATACAATCTAGTTACACAGTTTAATCATCATTAGATTTGTATTAAATTTTTGTTAATAGGTAGCAAATAAAATTGGCTCAACAGTTTAAACTGAGTTAATAGAGGAAATAAGGGATAGAGGTAGATTAGTCATAAAAAGGAAATGTTGAGTTGCTAGCTTAAATGCACTCTAAAAAAAAAGTGAAAATGTTAGGAGTAAAAAGGGTAGGTAGACATGTGAAATGTAATTGGAGCATCAAATATTTTTATCTTAAGCTGTAATATTAGAAAAACTTACATTTGATGATGGGTTTTAATTAACTTAAAGTTTTAAGGTTGGAATGTTATTTCATAAATATTTCCATTCTTCCATTTATCGCAATAACCTGCAGCTATCACATATGCCCTCAAAGTTCTAACCCCACCATCACTTCTGCTTATGTGTTAAATACCCCTCCACCTCACCTTTCATCCTGGATGCACACCCAAGATCTGATGGCCCATGTCCCTCATCGGCACTCATTCACCATCCAAACTTTATCGGTGGGGGGGGTGGGGTAGGGGCGGGTCCAAAATAGGCAGTTTCCAATACTACTGACATAAACAACCCTTTCCACCTTTTAGTGTTTTGGGACATAAAATCCAAAAACTAATTATTGCCTCACCTTACCCCCAATCGTGGTATATCGAGTGATTGTTTACCGTTGCTCGATGTCACGCTCAACCTCATGCTTACGTCCAATCAACTACTACATATTCGTTATCCATTCAATGCAACTCCTACAAATTTATGATTCAAAGACCCGTTAATTAATCTGGTTGGGTTATTAATGCAAAATTCAAAGCTTCATTGACACCCCATCTCCAATTTTTCCATTATAAACCCTGTTAATTCATGGAAATGGTTACACAATCCATTTATGTAACCAAAGCTAATCATTGGAGGTTTCTTAACTACAGCTCGAACATTTCCCAACATTAAGCAATTATTTTTCCTGTTCAGGAAACTAACATTCATGTCGACTTTCTCATTTTATAGTTATATTGTTTTGACTATAATCAGTCTGTTTCAAGCATATTTCTATCATTTTTAGTCTGTAGTTTGTTTGACAAAATCCCTCCCAAGGGAAAAGAACTTGCATAAGTCCCAAATCCTTTGTTTCATCCATAGGTTGACTTCCATCATACCCTATTAGTCGACATAGATTGCAAAATCATTGAGACATCTTCTCAATTTGATTTATACGAAATTTATTGCTAGATGAAAGACTAGCGAGATAGGGTTTTGGGACTCCCAACTCCCTCACTATATTTTTCCCCAGATACACAGAGAACTAGAATTTGTGAGGAAATGCTATGAATCTTATTATCCCAATCAGAGAGAAATTATTTCACCCATAGGAGAAATCCATTGCTTAATCAATTCCGATTCCATTGAAAAAATGTTACAAGCCCCTACTACTACACCAACCCATCCTTTTTCCCATGGAAACGTAATAGAAGTCTATCAAAAACTAGACTTTATTAAAAGATCCCAGACCCTTGAACTCTTTCTAGCTATTGATAGTCCTCTGCCTAAAAGAAACCCTCCTTATGATTCATCCATTTTCCCTTATAGAACTGAGCAAATCACCTCTATTTTGTCCTATTTGCTTGGTTACAAATCTGATCAAAATGTTAATGAATCCATCCTTGGTTCTTGTCTATCTTTTCTATTGATTCTAAACCCACTATCATTTATGATTTCAGTCAATTCCTAGCCAAAGTAATACATGAGCAATTTGTTAGGTTTAATACTGAAGAAGTATTCAAGTATGATTCAGTACTAGTTTATCTTCTTATATATTTTCAAGGAGACAAATTCCCATTTTCTTTACAGAAGTAATATGAGGAGGAAATCAACAATCGATGATATTTTGGACTTCAATGGCGATGAAGGAGAAAGAAGAATTTACATATAAATAGTTCATAGAACTGTTTATTCATCTAGTTATCGGTCTTATGAGTAGTACTCCAGTACCAAGGATCAGTGAGGAGATTGTCAAAATATTACTGTTGGTTGATCAAGCTGCAATAGGGGATTGGTATTGCTACAAAAACTATACATAGATTAGGGTTTATGGTTGTGAGTTTCAACCCTACAAACTACCCAGGTACATGCCTATCAGAATCTTTTCGCTGGAACATATAAGGCAGAGGTTAAATGTAGATGAAGTGCACCTTGTGGTTGCAAAGAAGAAATCGCAACTCAAGAGAAAAGCCCAAGTTGGTCCATTCATCTGTAACACTAGGGTAGTAGGAGAGGAAGCAGATAAATTAGTAAAGAAGATGATGTTTGGTCTTAGCTTCACTTGGTCTTATGACCCAATGGCAGTAGTTTCTAAGCTCAGGGTGTTGAAGAGTGGGTAGTTTCTACATCAAATGTTTAAACTCCACTTGCACAAGAAAAGACAACCAAGATTGTTATAGACATATTTGGGCACTGCAACCCCAATCACATATGTCGATAAATCAAGGGCTCTTAAACCCTAAAAGTGTTGTTTCAAAACCCAAAGGATCATGGTCAACTGATTACATCATTTCCCATAACTTCTCCCTGAAAAACCACTCAGAACTGGTCAAAATTGGACCATATAGACTGCTCCTTGGTCAAGGTGCGATGCATCTCACCTGTTACACATAGGGGGTGCGATGCATACTAAAAATTCCTTCTGTAGGGTGGGATGAGCGAGAGTAGACAAATGACAGAGGCAGTTTGCTAGGTGGAAACTCAGAGAATCCTCTAGAAGTTGCTCATATGACACTTGCCTCTTTGAATTCGCCTAGGGATGAGTAAGAGATCATGAAATATCCAAGTGGAACCAAGAACTATCAGTGGAATGACACTAATCAAAAACCCAGAAGCTGACTCACCCCTCTGCAAATATCTATAAATGGATCCCTCATCCCAGAGATCCAAAGGCTGGAAATTTGTAATTTGTAAGGAAATGTTGTTGGTTTCTCTTTGAGACATTGTATTGTTGGGTGATCTTGCTTTTCATGAGGTGAAGAGGGATTTTCTGTTGGGAGGATGATGTTGAATCAGAAAGCTAGGTTGTAATCCTCTCTTCTACTTCTACTATTAATAAAGTTATTTGAGTTTTTCTCCATATACTTGTGTACTTGTAAATCTTGTATTTGTGAATGCAATTGTATGGTTAATGTACTTCTGATTCTGCATTGTTTATGGTATTATAGATCTCTATGCTTTGATGGTGTCTTTCTGCTTTGCCTCTACAGGTGTACTTTAAAGCGAGACAAATGAGAAAGGAGTGGCGAGATCTATCAAAGGGGAGATGAAACAAGCAAGGAGCCGGGAGAAAGATTAAGGTAGGTTCTCTCTGCTTCTCTCTTATCTATCATACATAAAGGAAAACACAAATTATTTTGAATTGTTTGTTTCTAAGATAGCTACACATCTTAGTGGGACTAGTAGATCAAATAGACATTAGTTTTCCCAGAAAAAAATGGTGACTCCACTGGCGAACAAATAGTTTGTTAGTTTGTTACAGTTGTTTGCTTTATAAACTACAAACAGAGCCTGAAGTTAAGCCAGCTAGCCTTTGAACTACACTTGCTATGCAAATGCAAAGTAGATCAACACTGCTTCAGTCAATATTTGGGTTAGTTTATGAACTAAACATCTGACTTGCAATCATCCTAAGTGCCTTGGTGGTGGCTCAATAACCTCATAAGATCATACCCCTATAATTTTTTGTTACTTTCCATGATAAGCTCAGCCTAAATCACTGAACTTGGCTGCAAATTTTGAGCAAAAACCAAGCTCAGTTTCGTTCCTTGGTCCATCGCACTATCTCTCATTGGCAGTCTGGATGCATCACACCTCCCATGTGCTGCAGGTGAGATGCATCCCTGTTTCCCTTAAGGATAGGTGTGATGATTGAATGAGATTGTTTCCCTCTCTGGAATTTGGTTTTTTCTTCATTTTTTTTAGCTCTATTCAATAGTTTTTCTACCTATGATCATTATATCATTGTTGAAACCTTCTTCCTTTACATTATTCAGCCTCCATTGATAAGGAATTGTGAATGTTTTTATGTATTTTTCATCATTTACAATCCTCCTTTGCAAATAGTAGCTTAATCGAACTATCGTCTTTTGATTCAAAAGTGTCGCAACTGTCATTGTGAGTCGAAAAGAAGAGTGTCGTAAAGTCTTCCTCTTCTATATAGTCGATTGTACTTTTGCCATTGTATTTGATTTGAATTATCAATATTGCAATTGTCAAAATCAAATTTCCATTCGAAATTGAAAGTGTCGTCTTAATCTTCTTTTTGTTTTGAAAAGAAATTGCTAAAGTGTCGCTTTGAATAAAAGTAGTTTAGATCGGTACTTAGTTTTCTTTTTGGCATTCTCACATTAAGGAAATGGAAAAAACAAATACATGCATGTGCATTTGCATTTAGACTGCATGTGGAAATTGATTTAGGAAAAGTGCATTTAGTGTGTGCTCTTTTTCCTCTGTTGAAAGAATCATACTCTTCTTTCCTTAGTAACTAGGATTTTCATTGCTAAAAGAAAACAAACGACTATTTATCATTCTAGCTTGCATATTTAGGAATTTTACATCTACATCATGCGGTGAACCCTGAAAGGCAAACTTCTTAAGAAAAATCAACTATAAAATAAACCTCAATGAACATAAAAATGCATTGGAACCTAACACACAACATCTAGAAGTCTAGGCTAGAGACGTATTCCGGCGTAGTAAAGCTTGGTAACTATTTGGGTGATTCCTCCTCTTTGATATGACAAGTGCCAGTATCGACTTGTCCTCCCCGTACCATCAAGTATATATTGTGAGACCACAATAGGCTGATATCCTTTATCCTTAGGAAGTCATGTCTGCCGCCCTATCGATCGCAATGCACTGAACACAACATTTGGAAAGATTGACTGCCGTACGTAAAGTCCTTTGTAATTTTTGTTTAATTTACCACCAAGGTGTATATTGTAGTTTTGCGATTGGTTTGGTAATCCCTCTATCTAGATTTCCATAGTAGTCACTTTCATTCATTTTCAATTCCTTAAAAGAAAAGGTCCATCTTAGCACTTGTCACTTCAGGCTCATTAAAAATTGAAGGTGACTAGAGTCACCTTTAGCTTTTTCTTGACTCTTAAAAATTGAAAAAGCAAGTTGTTTCAAAGTGTCATAAAATTTATTTAATTCAGAATAACATCCCTATTCCCTCATTGATCTTAGGTTGAGGTAATGCAGTCCACCAACCAACGATTTTCCCTTGGGGGAAATCCTAGTCCTTTCTCCTCTTGGGGAGATATTGGTGCTCCATACATGGCTACATTGTCCCTTCCAAGAATCACAATTTGCCTGCCGGTATGGCTATTCTCAACCTCTATGGTTCAAAACACTGTAATTCCTCAGCAATCGAATTAGAAACTAGATGATACTAGAGTTGTTGCCTTACATTCTACTTCATTTTTTTCTCCCTCTCCTTCTTCCTTTTCGCTTGGTGAAACCAGTAATACTAAAAACCAAGTAACTGAGAAGAATAAGAAAGGGAAGGAGAAGAAGAAGAAGCCAATCGAGCAAGGGGGAAACCATGCATTGTCCAGCAAAACTCTACACACCACACCTTCCAAACCCAAATCTCCATGGATAATTTGCAAAAGAAACCACTTTCATCGAGATTACCCTTGAATTTCGCGGATCTTGAGAGATTGGTCTCCCCGTTTGCACCATCTTATTTCATCAACCTCTATCGATCATGTTGAGAACTGACCATCGACTAGTGGAAGTGAATTCAATGGACAAAAAAGAAGATCTAGATTTCCTTGTAGGTTTTGTGAAGGCGATCATGCCCTCCACCATTTTCCTTTTCTGGACGAAGCTAAAAGTGTCTTGGACAACCATCCTACTTCACCGCAGTGACTTCTGCTTGGATACAAGAAACTCTTGCCAAGTCCATAGCTAGTTGAAAATCTGACGGACATACCTTTGTTGTAAGTTGAAATGCCTATCATTGAAGATAAACCCTCTGAGTCCATACCAAACCAAAGTCAACAGGTTGGGACGATAGCCGAACCAGTCTTTCCTTCAGAAGGTCAACCTTTAGATGATACAGTCTCCAAAGAGGATGAGAACGACACCGTTCAAATTTTTTTGTTAACACGGATTCTGATGAACATGGGGGAAATCTACCCATTCCTTTACCATAGGAGGGAAGTTCCTCATTTCAAGAGATTCATCTAGTTGTTTATTCGGTCCCTCCTCCAAGAAATCTAGTCATTTCCTTTTATTGGAATCTACTAGTGGGACCCTGCCTTCCGTCTAATGTACCATTCGGAATCATAGTGCAAGTTTGCAGAATGATCATGGTTGGCACTATCATAAATCAAGGGGCTTCTCTGAGTATCCTTTCAGCAACTGCTTGGAAATCACTCGGTTCACCATCGCTTCTGCCTAAGAATCAAAATTTGTCAGGCTTCAATAAAGGAACCAATCGACCGTTAGGGATCCTTCCAAATGTGCTTATAACTTTGAGAAGGAAAAACATTCACTTGAACGTGATGGTATTCCAAGGGCTGCTAGATTATAATCTACTCCTTGGCTGTGACTACATTTACAACATGGGAGCTATTGTTTCCTCACTCTTTTGGGTGATGTGTTTCCCATATGAGGCAGAATGGTACAACTTGTTGACCAACACTCATTTCCTAGTTTGAACACGACTACGATTCAAATGCCATCCCTCAATGGTCTCTTTGCACAAGGAATGTCTCTTCAACCTCCATTTCTTCCACCTAATTATCGCGAGTGATTCAGTGAATGTTACGAAGCTTGGGGGCATGAACCCTAGTTGTTATGGTAGGCGAACCCAGATGAAAAGATAGATTTCCTCATAGGTTATATGATTGGTCTGAAACGCCATTTCCATATAGGATATGGGATCATTCCAAAACAGGATCTCCTCGTCATAGTTTATATGATTGATCTGAAATGCCATTTCCGTGTAGGATATGGGATCAGTGCGAAACAAGATGTCCTTGAAGGTTATGTGATTGGAAGTGCGGACCCATACCATTCACCTTTTTCTATTTCGATGGACAAAGCCAAGGAAGTGTTTTTTCTACTCCGCGGAAGAAAAACGCTTGCTGAAATGTAAGGACTTCCATATGGTAACCTGGAAACTCTACTTTTCTTTACACCTAGGGGCATGCAAACCTTTCTTACACAATTGAAAAGAGACCAGCATAACTCTAACCTCGTAGTATCTTACTAACTTCAACTTCTTAGGTTCAGTGATTGGTCTGATCCACCATTCACCTTTGTCAGCCGCCTCGGCAAAGCAAAGGAAATGATTTGTAGGAAACTATCCTACCTAACCCTAGTAGTTCATTAACTCGTAGTGTAGTTAGTTCTGTAGTCGGTCGTTTCTAGCCTGCATACAAAAGGCAATGATCAAAGTTTCCCATGGGGCAAGCTCACTAAAAAATGAACCTACTAAATAATAGACATCTTTAAAATACGACTGGCATGAGCAATGTTTCCGCAAAGCTCAAGCTCATTAAAAAATAAACCTAGCAACGAGCAGTGTTACCATAGGGTTCAAGCTCATTAAAAAATAAACCTGCCACTGAGCATAGTTTCTAAAGATTCAATCTCGTTAAAAAATGAATCCACCCTCGGTAAATAACCTTTGTGATTGCATTACTATCAGCCTTTGAGCCTTGGTCATGTTCTTACCATCACCTGCACTCTTTTAGCCGATCATATGCCTCCACTTGTTTGTTTACCCTTTTGAGGAACAGCTGCGAAGAGTGATTCTATTAGCCACACTCATTACAATGTTGTGTTTGAGAAGTTCCAAACTTACCTGGAACCATTTGCTACTCAGATACATCACTTGTTCCTAAAAAACGAGTCTCTTTTAAGCTCTTTTAGACTCGTAAAATATGAAAAGATTGTTGATCTACTGGCCTTTCCAGCTCGTTAAAGTAAAGGGAAGCACCATCCCCCCTCTATATTTTAATGTTTTTGGACCTAAGGGATCATTACACAAAAAGATCAAGTGCTTGTCTTGTTCGGCTCCCTAAAACTATCGAAAAGTCACCCCTTTTGTATTATTTTATACCTTTTCAGACTTAAGGGATTATACCACAAAAAGGGACTAGTGGAGTTTCCTTTCCATCTATTTTCAAACTCTTTAAACATGAAGAGGACTAAGTTATCTTTTTTGTTAAACTCGTTAAAACAATAGCGACAAACTTTTCCACCCAGACAAGAGTGAGTTTCAATGTCGCTAGGCTTGCTAAAACATAGTGACGGGTTTTCCCGAAGGGAAAATTATAGAACAAGCACATGTTATCCTCCTCAAACTTGACAAAAGTAAAGAGGTACTGGTTAGCAGTGACTGGGAAAAAGGGAAGAAAACTTGAATAACTTCATTGGTACCAAGTCGCTCTTGAACATGACACTTTCACTCCATCACCGTGATTAAGTCAGGTTGGGTTATTCTGTTCACCATCACCATTGGTCCTTCATGAAATCCATGGGGTTAATGCTACCGATCCATCATAATGTCAACGTTATCTTCAAGAGAAGTCACTTAGAGAATTCACCAACCCAGCTAATGCCTCATCCACTACAATAACTTCACTCTCCATTTTTCATGACCTCCATTCCTAAACTCTGTATCATCAGATCATTTTCACCTCCAGAAAATCATTTGCTTCATTCCATGTCGTAGATGTGGGATTCATTAAGGCCCTCCTACGACGGGTCACTTGTTGTCAACATCAGCTCATTATCCAAGAAGTTGACTTAGGAAGAACCTTTCAGTACTTTGGAGCTTGCATGCCTCAATGACAAGCTTCTCACTTCTGACAACAAGTTTACATCAATGGCCTTCGACCAAAAGATTTTGCGTGGTGTTCGACATCAAATCCTATATTCATACCATGTGAATTTTACTGTGATACCTTGAGGGTCATTATCATTATCGGTGATTCCTCTCGTGCCTGTTAACAACTTAAATCATTGGCTGGTAATCAGGCAATGTCTTTCCATGTTCGACTTTGGGAGATATTTTCACATGGATCGACTTGTACATCGGGCGAAGATTCAATGAGTTTGAAGATCCTGGATCTAGTTTCATCCATCCAGGATGCGATATATTCAGCGAAATAAAGACATCAGATGCACCCCATAGCTGCACAAATGATCATCCAAGGTAAGGGATGATGGCTCTACAAGAATCACCAGTCTGCAACAGCAGGCGATTATCTGTCCTATGTACATGAAAATGAATTTATAAATATGAGCATGGGAATTCCCACCTCAGCTAGATCATGAAAGTTATATGAAGATAATGTATTGTATTTTATTTTATACAGGTCACCTTCCAGTTCGAAAAACCTCGGATCCTCATGATAAAGCATTTCACCTGACATCAGAAGATTTACGACCTCATGCTTTAGGGGGCAACTGTTATAGACATATTTGGGCACTGTAACCACAATCACATATGTCAATGAAGCAAGGGCTCTTAAACCCATAAAAGTGTTGTTTCAGACCCTAAAGGATCATGGTCAACTGATTACATCATTTCCCAGAAGTTCTCCCTGAAAAACCACTTAGAACTGGTCAAAATTGGACAATACAGACTGCTCCTTGGTCAAGATGCAATGCATCTCACCTATTACAAACAGGGGGTGTGATGCATACTTAAAAGGTCCTTTTGTAGGGTGTGATGAGCGAGAGTAGACAAATGGCAGAGGCAGTTTGCTAGGTGGAAACTCAGAGAATCTTCTAGAAACTGCTCATATGACACTTGCCTCTCTGAATTCGCCCAGGGCTGAGTAAGAGATCATGAAATC
>APFE030137177.1:0-27074 GCA_000404065.3 Pinus taeda
CCGAGTGGACACTATTCCCGTATAACAAGTAAATAAATCATTTGTGGGTGCGTGATGGATCTTCAAGGTTAGGAAGATAGCATATGGAAGCATAAAAAAGTACAAGGCCAGATTTGTGGCCAAGGGGTACTCTCAAATTGAGGAGATTGACTATGAGGATAACTTTTCTCCTATAGTAAGGTACTCATCCATCAGATCAATTCTTGCTCTGGCTACGCAAATGGGGTGAAATATCCACCAGATGGATGTAAAAACAACATTATACAATGGATTTATTAAGGAGAACGTGTACATCGAGAAACCAGAAAGCTTCAAGACTTTTGATCAAGAGTCTCATGTGTGCAGAATCAAGAGAGTGTTGTGCAGTCTCTAGAAATTACCTTGTGCATGGTACGCGAGGATTAATAGTTATCTCACTGGTTGGGGCTTCACCAAAAGTGAGGTGGATGAAAACCTCTATCATATCTTGGTAGAAGGTAAATTTTTTTATTACTGTCTTATATATTGATGACTTGATTTTAACTGGTGATGAATAGTTTATCAGACCTTGCAAGAGAATTTGAAATGGACATGGATCTTATGCACTACTTCTTTATATTGGAAGTGTGGCAAGGCGATGGGGAACTATTTGTCTCTCAAGGAAAGTGTGCAAAAGAGATACTATAGAGGTTATTCATGGAGAGTTAAAAACCCATGGAGACACCTCTAGTGACCAACTAGAGGAGGGAGGATGCCACTTCAAGTGAAGAAGTGGTTGCTACCATATATCACCAACTAGTGGGTTCACTTATTCGCCCTATGAACACACGATCATATATGTGCTATGCAGTCAACCACCTAATCCAAGCTATGGTTAGGCCAACCAGATTATTTTTTAGGGTAGCCAGGCATGTTTTATGGTACCTCAGAGGCATTTCCCAGTTTGGACTATGGTACAGACAGACAAAGGGAGTGAAGTTTTGTGGCTTCACAGATGCAGATTGGGTGGGAAGTTCATCATATTGGAATATTACATCAAGTGGAATTTTCAATGTTGGTTCTGCAATTGTTTCCTAGTATAGCATGAAGTAAAGATCTATGGCACTCATCTCAGAAGAAGCAGAATACATGATTGCAAGTCAAGCAGCATGTGAGGTGATCTGGATGAGAAAGGTACTTTTCGGATTGTTTGGTTATATTATGGATCCAAATTTGATCTATTGTGATAATCAGAGTTGCATCAATCTCTCTGAGAATCCTATTTTTCATGATCGATCCAAGCATATAGATACCAGTTATCACAATTTACGAGACTTTGTGTAGAGGCAGATAATGTTGTTGTATTATATTCTGAAAGAGAAACAAGATGCTGACATTTTGACAAAGGCCTTATCAAGAGGAATGTTTGAGTTCTACAGATGTAGGATAGAGGTGGTTGATAATCCCTTTCTTGCTGAGAGGGAATGTTGAAAAATGCAGCAAGAAATTCTCAATTTAATTTTTCCTTGATTAAATTGAGAAAGTTCAAATTTCCACATCAAAAAACAACTTGGATTATGTTAACATGGAAGATTCTAACACTAGTAATATCAGCGACAATGAAATATGCCAAAATCTCTCCATCATTCCTCTTGATTTCCCAATGATCTTGGTATGCACATTGCAATAACCAGTCTATGATATCGACACAAGGAAACATTAGTGGGTGTGCAGCTACTTTATGCAATTGATATCTTTTGATATTGTTATATACCTTGAAATCCTATCTGTCTTGAGGGATGTCTTGGTTGGCAAACTCTGAGTAAATTTCCCACCAGGTCAGATTTGTCTTCTTATTGATATTGCAAGCATTGTCTCCATAAATTGGTAGAATGGGTGGGCTTTCAACGACTCCCTTGATATTGCTTCCTGCTCTAGAGAAACTCTTACTCAAACCCTTGCAAGAACTTTTCACCATCAGTGGTGTCATCTCTATAGAGAAGGATGAAATGTTGATACAATCTAGATGGATGTCACATAGCATTTCTAAAATGTGATCCCAAGACAAAGATGTTAACATGAATAAAAATAACACCAAACACAGATAAAATATTACTGTGGAGTCACAGGCACAAAATATAGGTGGATCACTTGGTCACAATTTGGATTAGTAAGAAAGTCACCATCTCAATAGGTGAGACAGGTCACACAAAATATTAAAAGGACATGTTGAAATATGAATTAGTAAGTCACCAAGGTTCACTTAAGAGAAAGTCATAAGAGAGACTTACTCTCATGAGTCTGTAGATGAAATTGTGCAACTAGGGGCAGTCTAAGTGCATTGTAAAAAGGAGGAAGATGCAAGTGGCATGGGCTAGCGGTTCGCATTTGGAGTTGGAATTCTTTAATGTGACCTTATGCCTATGTGACTAGGGGTGAGGGAGTATGGTCGCGTGGTCACAACATGAACTAGGTCACATAATATCAAACCTTTTAAATTGTCACCTTACAACTATGGGAAAAGGGACGGTCTAATAGAAATTTGGCCACTAATTATAAGGGAAAAGGGTATTCCCAAACGCAAGTTCATGATTGGGTATGGGTTGTGACTCATGATTGTACGTGTGTTTCAACCTAGGATGAAGAGAGATACAATTGAGCTCGTGCCCAATTGTTTCGACCAAAACCTCAAGCTTATAGGGAACCAAGTGAGTAGTGAGAACCATATGAATTGATGATAGCTTTGATTTGCACCAGACGTGAGTTTGAAATTCGACAAGAGGAGAAGTGACTTGGGGAGTGCCGCCTAAGGTTCCATTTGAAAGGATGAATATCTAGGGCTGGGATGAATGAGTTGAACTAGTTGTGCGGAAGAGAGAGTTTAGGACACTTAGTTTCGTGGTAGGGAGCTAGGGAAACGAGGGAAGTGAGATTGGTCTTAATTTAAGGGATATGAAAGTCTTGATAGGAAATTGCAAATTCCAGCCACCAAGGAAGAGGACAAATGGAAAATTTGAAGGACACAATGATTGCAAGGAAGAGGCAGCATTTCCTACTTGTGGGGGTCGTGAGGTTTTTGGTCAGTGGAGTGCTTTGTTTACTTAGTTGTAGAGTGAGAATGAAATGTAGTAGAGAGGTGTTGGGTTTATATAAAGAGTGTGCACGTGTGGATAGAGGGGTCGTAACCAGATAGTGTGTAAACAGAAAGTCCCATGTGACCAGCATTAGGCAGAGATTGCAAAATGAGTTTTCACTGAGAAAAAGGTTGCATGCAACCTACTTGAAGGAAGTTGGAAGTTAAGGATGTGCTAGGGAGTGGTCACATGCGAATTATTGCATAGGTGTCACAAGGTCGCACCAAAACCGGGTCGCACAAGCTATGGACAACTCAAATGTGGCTATGTGACTAATAGGGCCAATTAGTGTGCAATAAGAGGTCACGTGCTACTAACAAAGGTAGGGGTCGCTAGTTGCAATGGAAATTGATGGAGAAGGTTGTGACTAGGCTCATCAATTGTGACATTGTTACTTTAATAATTAGGTGAGAGATAAGGTCGCAAGTCGCATGTTTAGGGATTAGATGGAATCTCACCAATATGACTAGTGACTTATAGGGAAACCTTGTTTTAGGCTTTCCAAGGTAGGATTTTTCAAACTCCCAAAGAGATCCTAAAGATGTAAAGGGATCGTGAAACCCTAAGGGACCATAGGAAAATATTGAAAGAAGGTCTAGTATAGGGAGGCTCCAAAATTTTGAAATGAGCTAAATTTTGGGGTTGTTGTAGCTGCTACAATGGGCATTTAGTATTGCATTTCAACATAATTATAATTTCTAAGATCAGGATCAATATTATGGAAAATTTGAGTATATATATGCTTCCGCAATTATTTCAATTATGTTTAATCAAGATTCATTGAGTGGTGTTTCCTAACTAGGAGTCAGGGACATTATAAGGTGTTATGAGAGCCTAGTTTCAACACTAAGTCTGAATTGGGTCAAAATTACAGGTTATCCACCATGTGTTTGACAAAAGTGGTATATGATGTAAGTAACAAACATTTATATAAATTCTAGAGTAGATGCCATCGAAAGATTTCTAATAGATTTTAAAAGGAATGGTAGGTTAGAATTGATGGTTTACTGGGATTGATTGGACCAGATTTGGGGCAGTTTGAAGAATAACAATTTTCTCACCAACTATTTGAAAAAATTATGAATGGTGAGAACTGTTAAAATTCCCCTCAAAATCAAAGTACACGTGTTAATAAAAGCTCAATAGTGGATCATTTAAATTGATTGTAGGGTAATTTGAGGAAATTGATTTATTTTTAGCCTCGAAGGACTGAAGTTCAATTACAGGGCATCACTTTCATGGAAAGAGGGTTTTAATTTTTGTGTTAATTATTATATATATATATATTCCTCATTATTAAAGAAATGTGTGTGAAAAAAAAAGAGGGTAGGGTTCCAAGGGTGGAACCCCTATCTGTTTCAACAATAATTGTTTAAGATAAATGTTTATATTTAGTAATTTGTTCATAATTTATTTTTATAACTGCCATTTCTAAATGCGTAATACAACTTCAACGTTACAAGGTGATATAATATGTGTGATTACAAGGGAAAGTTGAGTGGGGAAATGTTGAATACATGGTAATCTATATAATTATAATGAAATGATATTTGGAATGATCTTGATCAAGTGATATCTCAAGCCATGAGGGATCCTGAAAAGTTTGTATTGAGATCCATGTGATTTGGAAATACCCATAAACAAGTCGTTTGACATGAGAGATTGATTTTCAAAGTTGGAAAAAGAGAAATATTGTTTCTTACCATACTTTTTATTAGTCTTTACAAACATATGGATAACAAGAGTGATTTTCAACTATTAACCAATTACTTGATTTACGTCGTCTGATGCGAATTATGTTTGGTCGTTGGGTGCCATGAATCGAGAGGTAATGTGTCATGGAAAGCATCGAATTACATGCCTAATAGTTTTATTTTAGGTCCCTAAGTTTAGATAGGGTTTTCACCTATTGAGCTTTGTTGATTCTTCGTGCTTCGCCTTCTGCAACATTTCAAAAAACAGTGAATGAAATAGATGGGATATCAAGATATACACCAAGTCTAACACTGATGGATCCTTTCCATGTTCTCAAGGATGGTGTTAAAGTGTCTTTTGTTGTGGAAATAGGTGGGTGGTTTTGAAGGATGTGGGGAAAGAATGACTAAAATATGAAGAATTTGACTTGAAAATCAAAATCCAATTACAAACTCTAACCAAGACGAAGACAATCTGATTTAGTTTCAACATATTGGTGATAATTTTATTACACATTGTTTTTTTTTGGGTTCATATTGTTGGGATTCGGAAGCCCCATAAAGCAAAAAAGCATCCCGTAGAAGAAGAACCAACCATAATTTAACTACAAAGGTGTGATGTTGAAATTGATGTTTTTTTGTATAGTTATTCTAATAACACGCATCATGGTAATGTCTTTGGTATTGGAATTCTGATTTCAATTCATTTTTGTATTATGGTTAGAGAAATTAGAAGTTTGAGCGACAGGAGGCCTGAAAAGAGTGAAATTTATTCTTCTCCTGTCGGTGGGAATGGTGTGGGCATGTCTCACGAGGAGGTGTAGAAGCTACCTGCCTTTGAATATAAACACATTGGTATGTATATTATGTTACATACAATGCTTTGCAATGATGTTGAAAATAATGATGATAGGATTGAGAATGGATTATGGATGCATGAATTTGATTGTTCAGATTGTGTTGTTTTCTTAGATGGATTTTAGATGGGTGAGACATGTAGGTTTATGCCTCTTTGTAGGCACACTTTTCATGCAGAGTGTGTGGATTCAGGTTTGTCTAAGAACCCTTTGTGCCCCATTTGTAAGACTAGCTCTCAGCAGCATGGTGCGGAAAGGGGGACATTGGTGATGGAGAATGTGTTAGAGCTGGCCCAAGTTGGGGGATATCAGATGGGGAGTGGGACTAGAGATATTTCTATTGGGGTTTCTCTGCAAGGAGGGTTAAGAGGAGAGAGGAGGTTTTCATCAGTCTAAGATGTCTAATTTGGTGTCCAATCCACCTTCACCATCAAGATACTTTACTACTAATTAACATCTGGTTTGCTTCTTTTTTGCCTTGATAAATGTTAATAATGTTGATAAAACCATATTTATGAATTTAACACCACTCTTTCGCAATTTAACACGTTTTGAAAATAAAAATGCAATTTCCAACTCTATTACAAAACAAGGACGAAGATGATCTGATTTAGTTTCAACATAATGGCAATAATTTTATTATACACTATTTTTCTGGGGTTAATATTGTTGGGATTCGGAATCCCCTTGATATTGATAAAACAAACAATCATCCCATAGAAGAAGAACCAAGCATAATTTAACTACACAGTTGTTGTGTGGAAATTGATGTATGTTCATATAGTTACTCTAATAACACATATCATGGTAACGTCTTGACTCTGTGGTGATATCAGTTGTAATGATTTTCTTTGTTGTTGGAATTCCGATTTCAATTCATTTGTGTTTTATGGTTAGAGCAATCAGAAGTTTGAGCAAAAGAAGGAATGCAGAGAGAGGAATTTCTTCTTCTCTTGTTGGTGGGAATGGTGTGGGGATGTCTCAGGAGGAGGTGCAGAAGTTGCCTTCCTTTGAATATAAACATGGTGGTATGTATATTATGTCACATAGAATGCTTTACAATGATGTTGAAAATAATGATGATAGGATTGAGAATGGATCATGGAATCATGAATTTGATTGTTCAGAGTGTGATGTTTGCTTGGATGGATTTCAGAGGGGCGAGATGTGCAGGTTGCTGCCTTTTTGTAGGCACACTTTTTATGCAAAGTGTGTGGATTCATGGTTGTGTAAGAATCCCTTTTGCCCCATTTCACTAGTGCTCAGTAGCATGGTGGGGAAAGAGAGACATTGGTGATGGTGAATGTGTTAGAGTTGGCCCAAGTTAGGGAATGTCAGATGGGGGGTGGGACTAGAAATATTTCTATTGGGATTGTTGTGCAAGGAGGGTTAAGAGCAGAGAGGAGGTCATCGATCTAAGATGTCTAATTTGTTGTCCAATCCACCTTCATCATCAAGATATTTCCTACTGATGAACATGTGTGGAATTTGTTGTCAACTACATCATTTCATCCTTGTTTCAGTACAAATCCAATGATGATGATGGCAGTGGTGGTATGATGGTTATTGATGTTCTGGACATTAATCAGATCTAGAGCCATGATAGCCACACTAAGAATAAAAATTCATGCAAGTTAATAGCAACTCCAATCCCATCTTGTAGAGCCAATGACGAGGATGGTATGAGTGGTTTTAGTGTTTTGAGCCCAAGACAAAGCCAAAATAAAAATCATAATTCATGCAATTTAATGTCGATACCAATTCCATCTTGCAGACCTCTCGACAATGATGGTGTGACGATTAATGGAATTTTGATAGCTAGCGAGAGTCAGAGTCAAAATCAGATTGTGTGTGACTCAAAATTTTCTCTACTACGCATTGCAGACCTCCTCATGATGAGGGTGTGAGAATCATATCCAGAGCCTAGCTCATGATGGGGATGATATGGCATGATGCCTAAATTGGGTCCTACTGCAATATTAACTTATTATGGTGGATATAAAAATACAAGCCAATTATTAGTCTTCCTTTTCATATAGCTTGAATTTTTGGTGCAAATACACTTATATAACTACTATTGCATGACCTCAGATTTTAGAATTGAGACTTCATCATTAATGACTTGACAGTTTTGATTCATATAATTTTTATGAGTATTCTCTGTAAATTATTCATTTGAGTACATGTTTTTTGGACATTGGACATTGGATTTGTATGCTTTATTTGAATGCATTGCAAACAAATGCTTTTTTAGTGTCCACCATATTCAACATATTCATTATTTAAAATGTGGAAAATCATATTATGGCCTTGTGCATAAATCAGGTTTTTGCTACAATTTTTTTTTTTTTGTAAGCTTGGTAGGAATACATCTTCATCATGTCTAACTTCTCACCCTGATCAAGGGGGATAGCACAAGATTTGAACCCAAGACTTCTGGTTCAGTGAGACTTCATTTCCATGGTCATTGACAATTGAGCTATACCAAGCAGATGATTTTGTTGCAATTTTAATTTGCTATGGTGGATGTAAAAACGCGGGCCAACTATCAATCCTCCTTTTTAACTAGGTTGAATTTTTGGTGCAAATACACTTATATAGCTATTAGTGCATCACCTCAGATTTTAAAATTGATAGTTCATCATTAATTACTTTATAATTTTGATTCGAAGTTCATGAATTCCAGCTCAGGGCTATTAATTTTCTATATTTTTTTCCTACTTCAAAGGAAGAATGTAACTTATTGTTGACTCTATTTTTATTTTTAGTCTGAAGGCAGTGTAATTATCTCAGATTATTTTCAATGTAAAAGAAAAAGGCAATTCGTTGATTTGAAGGGTTCTAATAATTGAGGTAGTAAAACTATAAGAAAAAATAAATTTGTGACTTTTGTGCTTACAAAATTTGCAACCTAGTGATGACCCTAAGAAAAATGAACTCTATGTTGGTAAAGGAAACTACATCTAAATGCTTGATCAAAGAAAACTTTAGCGGGAAAAGGATTTGTAGTTATTCATCGTATTACAACCAGGCTATGATATTGTGAAGAAAATATAGCAAGGCAACGACTTTCATTGTATTTCTAGTTTGTATAAGACTAATATTGGTCATAAAATCGCTGCCATCAAAAGATTCTTGTTTAAAACAAAAGTGAGAGGTTAAAGAGAGGTAAAAATGAAAGCTTTTGAATTTACTAAAAAAATAGCTGGGGCAAGCGCTAAGAAAAATATAGGAATGAGGATACTGGTACAGTAAATATTTGGGAACAATGCAACTATTATCGTCGAAAGTCTATTGGTAATGGGAAGGCAAAAAATCAAACCCAGGACCTGCCCTCAGCTAAAATAGATTGAAATGCATTAAATATTAAGGTTGGGGATGTTTTGGAATAATGCAATTATCAATGCAAATCCTAGAAGTGTTGTTCCTCTTTGAATCTTTGTGATAATGATGTTACTGATATTAAGCATAACTCCTTATTTTGAAGATGGAGAATATGTTAAGAGGGTTGTCTTTGGGAGATGATGGGTTCAAAAATAGTGGAGCTATGGGAATTGTTCTGCCTATGTAGTAATTGTCGTCCTCCCAGGGATTTGAAACTCACTTATTCAAATTTCCAAAGCTATTACTGTCATCCTTATTGTTTCCAAAGCTCTTCCATAGGTTGTAATGATTATATCCATTTGCTGGTCTATGGGCACCTAGATCAACAACACTACAGGGGTTACTGAAATCCCACTTCATTGTAAGCTTTAAATCATTACACTCACTTTCTCACATTTTCTGTTCATTTGTAAGTAAATAAAGAGTTTAGTTGCAATTAGAGTTAATCCAATTCAAAGGCTGGCATCTGCGGTTTTAAATGCTGCATAAAACACTTTCATTGCACCGCTAGAAAAAACCATCCTTTTCCCAAGACCGTCGATCCCCAGGTTCAAATGTCATGCAATTCCAGCTAGTGAGAGTCTTGTACAACATGAATTGCAAGTAGTGGGAGTAATTCCATAATGTCTTATGTCAATTTCTGCAGTAATTTCATTCAATTCTTTGAATTAATTTTTATTAATCTCAAAATCTTGGATTAGGATGCCAATTAGTGTATATTTGGTGATATGTTGTAATAAGATGAGGTGTCTTTCACAGTTTAGTCTCACAATCCTATTTTACATTAGCAACCAAGTAGGTATATTTCAATCATGTAGATTAGTAGAATGCAACAATGTTTTTGTTAGTGGAGTTCCATGTTTCATGTAATTTGAGGTTTGTTTAGTGGTGCATTTTGGATATTTTCACTTGTTAGCTTTCCTTGTGTTAAAGTTGGATATATTTTCTATTGATTAATTTTTGGGGAGCCATGAGTCCCATCATCACATTGACGAAGAATTGGGAGATCTAAATCTTAAGCTTGTCCCAAACTTTAAAAATGATTTTCCCAACAAATCATGGGGGCATACCTTTCTCTTTGTGGGTGTCACTTTTGCTTACAGCCATTCAGGCTTTAACCAACAAGTCATGGGGGCATATCTTTCTCTTTGTGGGTGTAATTTCTTCTTGCATTCATGCAGTCCTAAAGGATGAAGGATGTTAATATTTTAAATCAATGAGTCAACATTATGGCATAAAACCAAGAGAGGATCACTACAAGTGTGTGGTTTACCTTCTCAGTTGAGTTCATCTCCTGGATAAAGCACTAAACTTTATCATTGAAATTCCATTTATGCCAGTGCTTTGGTCTGGGGAAGTTTACTTGGTGCTTCTAGAATCCATGCCAACATGGAGCTAGCAAAACATGTAGAGTTGGAACCGCATTCAAGTGGACCATATGTGCAGCTGTCCAACATCTATGTTTCCGCTGGTAGATGAGATGATAAAACCAATGTTAGAAAGGTGATGAAATACAAAGGGTTGAAGAAGGAAATGGGACACAACTAGATCAAGATTAAGAATGAGGTGCATACATTTAGCACACCAAATAGATCACATCCAGAATTAGATAAATTCTAAGAAAAATTGGCGGAACTAATTTATCAAATGAAGAAAGGAGGGTATGTTTGTCATACAAAATTTGTGCTACATTACACCTAGCAGCAAGAAGAAATAATATTTTTTGTGCAATCTAATGGAAGGTTGGCCATTTTCTTTTGGGCTTCTCAATGAAATAGATAAAGTCTAAGAAAAATTGGTGGAACTAATTTATCAAATGAAGAAAGGAGGGTATGTTTGTCATACAAAAATTATGCTACATTACGCCTAGCAACAAGCAGAAATAATATTTTATGTGAAATCTAATGGAAGGTTGGCCATTTCCTTTTGGGCTTCTTAATGAAATATCAGGAACATGTTTCACGATCATTATAAATGTTTGTTGATACTTTTATATTTCCATCAAGTTTATCTTCAAGATTCATAATCTTGACTTTGTTGCAAATGATAGGCACTACTTCCATGATGCCATGAGAAACAGGGCAACAAAAGTATTTCTCATAGAAATGATGGTAAATAAATAAAATTACATAAAAAAAAAAATTACTTCTATCTTCTATGTTACTCTTTCCTACGCTCACGCCTTATGGTATTTCCTTTGCGACATGTGGTGCAATTTCTAGTATATGCCTTGTATATAGTAATTCATATGACATGTTTCGTATATAAAAGGTTGAGGGATGTTTGAGCTACATTGTGCCAGCCTATGTGGACACAAAAGGATGCCAACGTTAGTGAGAGGTTTGATAGAATTAATGTAGAATGTGTGACAAAATTTTATGTAGAGCAGTGTGGTTTCCCTTTACCAGTTTGGCCAAACTTTTTATACATGCAACATCATAAAATTGTTACAAGATATATCAAAGGTTAATTACATTGAAACATTGTGTGAAGGTATATTAATATATATGCCTTGGTCTCATACATTAATTTGGTGTCTGGCTTGGTCGTGACCTTAAAATTGAATAATAATAATAATAATATAGATATATACACGGTAGAGATGAGACTAGGTGAAACCATTGCAACATGGAAAGTCCACGTACTTTATAAGCCCCAAGCCATATGACCGCGAACGAGGCTAGGAAACTGAGTGTTAGGCTATGGTGTAGAGATGAGCTATGAAGCCCAAGTAATGAGCTATTGATCACAATGGAGAAACAGAGCCACGAGCATGATGTGGCGATGAATAAAGCAAGCTTAACTCTAAGTGGAACCTGCCAAGTTGGGGGTCATGTGAGTTGGCTTGGAGGTGGAATAAAGAGTTGCAGGTCAACAAAGTTGAGCATCTACTAAATGGTCGAAGTGTCTGAGCGATCGAGTAGCCAAGTGTGGGCCATAAGTTGCATAGGCAGGTGACTCATCGCAGTGATCAATGGGGTTGGTGGGGTCGATCATATTATAAAAAAAAATATTAATTTTATTCAAGCATTATAATGTATACCATGGTGTCATGGGAGCATGGAGGATAGGTGGAGGGGCCCGTGATATGGCCCAAACTATATATATATCACTACTAGGGGATGAATCAGTAGTGATAATCTTTATATAATTTTAATTTATTTTTGTTAGTTTATTGAATAGAAATGCACATCAACAATATGAGTAGAACTTAATATAAAAGTAGCATAAACACAACACATGAAAACCATGAAAGACATCAAAACAGGCATGCACAATGAGACACAAGATATTTCTTGTGGAAACCCCGAAGGGATAAAAACCACTTTGGTGTTGTTGTGCTGCTCTAAATATTTTTTTAATAAAATACATTCTCGTACAAAGTTTAGTTAGCCACTACCAGCAAGGAGCCACCACCCCTATAACAATTTAGTTTGCCACCACCAACAAAGAGTGACTAACCCTGAAAAAATTTAGCTAGCCACCACTAGCAAGGAGCCACTACCCCTGAAACAATTTTGTTTGCCACCACCGGCAAGGAGCCACGATCCTTGAAATAACTTAACTATCCACCACTAACAAGGAGCCACCACCCATTAAACTCTATGGCCACATTTGAATATATTTGAAACTGGGATCCCAATCATCAAACAGTCATCTATGTAACACAAACTCGAATAAATCAGCAGCAACAAAACTCTAAAGCAAGCCCTCTCTCTATCACACAATCCTCTATAGCTTACCCTCAAAAACGATCACTGCTACATGCATACAATATTTCTTGGGACTGCACAAAAAACTCTGATCTACATATGATTTACAATGTGCCCTCTCAATGTGCCACTCTCTTAATCCATCCAACCATAAAATATGGTGTAAATCAAATCAAAACATATCATCTATTATGATGGACTTCAACCTCTACATCGTCACATCAAATTTGATCTCTACTACCTACATACAACACTATGATTTATTTTTGATATTCTGTGTGAGCTACTATAGCCACATTACTTCTATCTCAATGCCCTCTTAATGGAACACCCTCACACTCACAAATGAACCAACCAAACATTCTTATAGCTTTCTCCTATTTGCAATTTTCTGAAATGGTTAAATCAGTAAATGCATAAAGCGATGGAGCACTTAACAACTCTTTTCACTCTAGAATCAGTTTGTATCATTCTCCTTGAATTGATCTTGCCACCAAATACACTTAATGAGAAATATTCTTCACTTTAACCACCTTCTATAAGTTTATTAAACTTTCTTGACCTTTTTAAGAAAAGTCCCAAACAAAAACACTAGAAAAAACTAATAAAGCACTTGAGGTGCGTGAAAAATCTGGAGAAGATTCACCTACATGCATAGCCACTAGGATGACTACTAGCTTCCAGCAACTATAGTCTCTCCCTTTCCATTGGTCTCTCAGCGGCTGAGAGCCTACAACTTCTTTATGTAGGTCTAACTCCTAACAACTATAACAGGGCATGCATGAATTGACATCAAAATTATATCTCAACTTTAGGAGTGAGCTAGATACATCATGATAGCGGTCCCATAATAAATTTGACATCATGAAAACATTTTGAAAGACCTATAGGACTCAGTACATGGAATAAGAGTCATGAATACATGGCATACATCAGGTTACATCAATGGCAATTCCAACAAGCCAACAAGCTCCTCCTTTGCCAATGATGTCAACTTGAAACTTCCCTTTCTGAAGTGAACTTATGAAGTTGAGCACACACAAAACCATCTCCCCCTTTGACATCGATGGAAAGGGGAAAAACATACCAAGGCCAATACACCATGCCTTCTCCATGTTGAACATGCTCCTCCTATACATGTAATGGGATGAAATCATGGGATAAACAAAGAGATACATAGTTCAAAGATGAAAGCAATGTCAAGACTCCTCCATTGATCACATAGCTAAAAAGATAAGCAATAAAAATCCCCCTAGACATGAGCTATGTCTGATCAATAACACACTAAATAAACAAACACTAGATCTTTAGCAGCAACAGCATACACAATTTGTCTATCTCATGTCAGCATCTCCATGTTGTACTTTACCAACACAATCACTCTAGTAATTGAATTCTTCTCTTCTACGGAAATAGGTACTAATAGAGAAAACACCTCCATGGTTTATGTACAAATAATTTTACCATTGACATTACCTCCTTGCCACATGCAAGAGGACATAAACTATCAAATGAGCTAAATGCGAAAATATGTATGGAGATTTTTCATGTGTTACTAGGCTATCCCACGTCCCACACATAGTTGCAACAAGACTCTAACTCACTCTCCAATGGATGCATGCCAAATTTGCAAGACTCATTATGGTGCATGCCTAGAACACTCAACCAAATATATGCCATGACTCATTACAATGGCCCTCATGACTACAACAATTATTCCCAACAATCCATATAAGACTGATACAACTCTCATGTATATCTCTCAAAGCATGATTGACTCATGACTACACAATCAACATGACTCAATGATAAAATCAACAAGATACAAGGCTTTATCTTGCACTCTAGGGTGCATAGATGACTAAAACAATATGGTCCACTACAAAACATGCTCCAATAAAAAATCTTGCCTCTATGCAAGATCAGTACAAGACTGAGAAATCTCCTCCACAAGCCCATACATGGCTGTCACAAGTGCTGCTCAAATGTACATAAAAATCCTCTCACCAATGCATGCCTAACACAATGACATAATGCATGTACATAACATATATGATCAGCAACATGTGCTCTACATAGCATCAATATATTCATGATACATATCACACAATAACATGAGTCAACCTCTCTAAACATCAGCCATAGACTAGGATCTCAACAACAACAATCAACAATACATGGCAATGATCAATGGCCTAATAGAAACATGAAGGATTTTTGCATCATGAAAACCCTAATAGAAACAACAGCAATAACCAACAACATAATACACCAATCAACACTATATATCAGCCCTTTGTAGCAAAAACATCGCAGCAAAAACAACCACCATATGGAGCATAACCATCTGTGAGATAATTTGAACTAGTAGTAGAAAAATACAATGATGCATTGGTGGCAATAATACATATCTCTTCAGCAACCCTTCTCATCAATATAGGCATCATACATCACTTGGCTCAACAACATGAATCCATGCTCCTACAAAAGTGCATGTTATAGCACTAGACAACATATCAAGAAGCATCCAGGACATCTTTAGCAACAAATGAGTCAATACATTAATATGCTCTCAATGCAAACTCTCCAACAAAAATAGTAAGTGGCCAAGCAAATAATGTTTCAAATGAGCAATAAACAACCACCAAGAACATTTTAATAACATCGACACCACATCATTTATCCACCATGATCATCTCCTAATACCTCTGCATACTAGTTACAAATATCTATCAATGGAACAATTCAAGCAATTGCAACCATAAAATATAAGTTCCATGCAACATCATCATTTTTTTCTTCATAGCAGCGACACATACAATTTTCTCATATAATATTGGCATAGAATATCATGAGCTCAAATAACCATCAATCTGAATAAGAATGCTAATACATACCAACTGCATACCAACTCATGCAAAACTATGAAGTAGCACATAAGCCATGCAAAAACCAAAATACATACTCTTTCAATATATCAATGTCAAATAAGCACATAGAAGACTCCTGCAAACAATACCTTTTTCCTCTTATGCTAGCAAAGAACCATGATGTCACCAATAAACCACTACAACATTGGAAGCATATTAGATGCTCCCCCTGAACATGTGCCATCTCCAAATAATCTCCATACTTTGGGAAACTTCCTCCTGGAGATATTTGTGCTCATACTGACATCATAAATCCTTTATCAAAATCCTTATCACAATAGTCTCCATAGATACAACATTAGTAGCACTAGTCTAGCATCATAAAATCATCATAAAAAAGGATAAGCATCAACAAATCCTAGTTTCATACACCAAAACAACTCCTCATGGTTGAACTAATAAAAATCAATGTTGAAGACAAAGATAAACTGGTAGCATAAACTTTCACAACTCTCCTTGAGCTCATGCACCTCATAAACAATCAAATTTCTTCACATGCACTACTCTTTCTATGGAAACACATTCAATGATTAAACCTGGAAAATCATGATGTGTGTAACAGCACAAGTAAAACTAAAATTAATGTCAAAAGGAAAACAATTCTTTCAATGAAATTATACCTGTACTTTCCGGCTGCGAAGTGACCACAAGATTTGGGGACGACTCTCCTCCCAACCGTAGGCTCAATTGTGCAGGATTCTGCTACAACTCGCCACCCCCGAGCCCTCAATCAACGACTACTGCCAGTATTCCTAAGTCTTAGTATTCTCCCAAGAGAATGAAGATAGAACCTCAGAATGATCGAACCCCTCCCATCCTCCTCATCATTCATTAAATAGAACAAAACATTGGAAGGGAAACCACATGCACACCCTCCATGTGTTTGCATGCTACATGCCCACCCTCCATGTGTTTACATGCTACTTTTTCTTTACTTTTCTTTGATTTTTTGATAATTTCCCCTTTTTTTTATTAGAGCTTTAATATGGTTATTACTATATATTTTTTTTTTTATTACTTATTTCTTTTAATATCATTTTTATTTTTTTTATTATGATTTATTTATTATTATTCATTATTTTTATTATTACTTATTATTTTTGTATTATTTTTATTAGTTATTATTATTTTTATTATTCATTATTATTTTTTATTATTATTAATTATTATTTTTGTATTATTTTTATTAATTCTTATTATTTATTATTGATTAATTAAGGGAGGGATGTTACATACTCTCCCACTTTAAGGAACTTCGTCCCGAAGTTAAGTTTTTTTATTATTTATTATTATTTTTATTTCTTCATGTTGCCAACACCCTCTGCTGAACTAGTATAACCAGCAGGCATCGAAAGTCCCCAACAACCCGGGAAATCTCAAGGAATCTCTGTCCTTTTTCCCACTTTCGGCACCAGGCTAGGCCTGACCTGGTCTGTATCCTAGTCCAAGGTTGGCCCCCAAGGCTCGCGCCTGACTCAGACCTCATCTGCCCCAAGGCAGGCATCCGTTCTGGTACTCAATGACCACGAGCATCTCACAGGCTGGCCCACTCCCTCCACAACTACTAAGGCGCACAGCTGCAGGCATCGAAGTCCTTTACATCCCTTCCAGACTTCGGCATCCCAATCCAATAACAGGCACCAAGCTTGGAACATCAGGAACCAAGCCTGGAATCATCAGGCACCAAGCCTGGAATCATCAGGCACTCGGCCTTCTCAGGATGGTCCCATAGCTCTTCAAGAGCTATCCATCAAGAGCTATACACAAGACAAAAGAATCACTGGCATATGTATATTCTCCCTCGTGTGTATGGGCTCGCACGAGATCATCAAATAAACCGGACCTCTCGATCCAATGTAGAGTCCTATCAATCATTATACTCCAACATACAACCAATGCATATCATAGAAATTTATCCATATACCAAATTTTGCATGTCATCATGAGAACATTCATCATAGTTAATCGCAACATTATGAATACTACATGCTATCATCATAAGTTATAACATCAACATCAATTACCTATAATCATGTAGTAAACGAATATGTCAATATATCTTGGCATAACATCATAATCATAAAACATCATTTAGATTCTCCATAAAGTATATGTCTTAGCTAAGGAGCATTATTCAGCACATATTTTAATCAAGTAAATAAGGAAAGTTTTGAAAAATAACAGCTGCATCTTCCCAGGTAGCTGACCCTGGGCTATATTGGTCCCATTGGACCTTGACTTGCTCAAACTCACGGCTCCTAAGTCGACGAACCCGATGGTCCAGTATACAGAATGGTTCGGCTTGAAGGGCTCCGTCCTCAGAAACCTACAATTTGTCAAATTTCAAAACATGGGATGGGTCGGGTACATATTTTCTAAGCATAGAAACATGAAACACATTATGCATCTTTCTTAGATGGGACGGCCATATCAATAGTACATATTTTCAGAGAATTATACATCGTCAATTATGGGTAGATTATCACCATCCAAGATTACAAGATTATATATTTTTCCAATGACTCAATGAGTCAACTCAAGAAAATGAGATAGTGGTCAAAGAATTTGATGTCTATAATGATGCAGGAGAAAAGCAATGAGGAGCTAATGAATGCACCAGACTTTAAGTTATACTAACATTATTCTGTTGTCAAGAATCCAATTGTTGTAGCCTATTGTTAAGAATATATCTGTCCTTCCCTTAATTCACCTTTCAAATGATCATTGAATGCAAGAAAGGGAGTACTAATGATCTAGATTCTATCAATCATGGAGATGTGGTTCAATATCCACCAAAAGTCGAAGAAGTGCTTCGAGTCTCGTGACTAAAGAATCTTTTTCCTAGTGCAAGATTAGCATCAATCCTGTGGAAAGTATATTATCTACAAAGTGGATGTCTTTTAACCAGTTAAGGCCCATGAAGAAACTGGTCATGAATAGTCCTTATGACTGGACAACATAATTACGTAGTGGAGCTTTCTGGATAACCCACATAAACCTTTTTATGAAGAAAAACTAGCACTATCGGATGATTTATTATATGCTTTGAACAAAGTCGTATGGCCAAGCAAAGTAAAACTAAGGTGACATTTTCCTCACATTTAGTTACTATTTCATGTCACAGTATAAAATTTGTATTGATGTTTAGTCATAAAATTTATGAATCAAGCATAAAATATTTCACACCAAAAAGAAAAGACACTGCCAACCGACCCAGAACCGGATCGGATGACAGGGAAGGTCATGCCTCCCCAATAAAAATAATCATTTTATTAATTATATGGTCTGCCTGCAAGCGCACCCGCGAAGGCAACACCATTTCAAATCCCTTAAATTACAATACAATTAGGCGTAAAATTGTCTGCCTAAGATAAAAAATTGTAAGTTTGTCGAGAAATTTGTCCATACTGATCATCCTCATATTGTGATTTGAAACATTCAGACACCTGCAATCTTGTGATATACACTTACAAATTTACATACTTGTTATATAGCTTTGTATATAGCTCGATCAGCCGCACCTCCGGTGTCCAAAATCTGAAAAATCAATGCGGTAGTAGACCCGCAGAATTAACCGACAATGAAATGAGTGTACCCCATTGATGTAAATGGATTATCAAATGTTGAGCGCAATAGCGGAATAAAATATAGATGTGGAGGTATAACTAACTATAAAAAGATTCATCTATCTACATAAAGATGCACCCAACATATGTGTTATCAACAATATTTGTTCAGGATGAAATGTTGGTTCATGAATACAACGTAATTTATAAAGCTACTAATGAGAATGACTCAATGAACCTACATGAAGATAGACAAGCAATAGCCAAGTCTGTTAATGAATTACAGTTTCAAAATCAAGATGAGATAGAAATGGTCAAGTTGAACACATAGATGAGGCTTTGGTTTCAATAATAATAATATAAATGGAATTTCCATGATCAAGACATGTACGAGGACTATGATGACTAATACAAGAAGTATCCATTATGATAATGTCACTTAATGTTCAACAATAATGATGAAGCTCTTCTCAGGTCAATTTCTTTGTCCACCGCCTCATTGAGCTTTGCTTGAGCGGAGGATAACACATGAATAAGTTAGTGATTAAGAAATTAACTACAAGATATATCAAAACAAAACATGCCACTCCTATTTTCTATGCCCATATAAAGAAAGCCATTGTATGTAAAAGACTATTTGGATGATGGAATAACAGTTTTCATTATTATTCAGCTACTATGTTGGCAATGGCAGGTTAAACACGCTAAATAGCAACAACATTAGATATTGTATCACAAATTACCTGGAACAACAGCACTCAAGGGATAGAATATAACAAATTTAAAGTGATTTTCAAATATAATCAACTAAACTGAGATAGCCACCCCACACAATATATCACTTCCAAAAGAAAGGAAGCTTCGTAATAAGTAGCAGTACCAAAACAACAAGAAAGAAATTCAAATCTAAAATTAACATTTGCAGTTAATGAATAAAAATGATACATAAAAATGATCACTATATATGAAGCCTTCAGAGGTTCAAGAAATGTTATGAATTATACCTATAAAATATACTGCTTAAACCGAGACAATCAGAGAGCCAATAAAATAATCGCACTCCTAGTTAACCTAGTTTGGAATACTGTGGTGTAAAATATGAAAAACATGAAGATAATAATTGACTAGTATCCATGTTTGACTAGTGAAAAAATTCTTACTCATTTGTTTTCATCCTCGGGAATACACCAATAAAACTCAACTCAAAACTGTGAAACACAACCAGTTAGTGCCAACCAGGCACCATGGTCACAAATACCCAACTAAGACCCCACTTGCTCGTTCATCTAGCTTGATTTGTAGGTTATAGGAAGAGGCACTTTAAAAGCAAGTGGTGGATCAAAGATGTTTAGAGGAATCATGTTATTTAACATGCAAGCTTGTCCTTATTCATTTTCAAGTGCCCAGAAAAATTAGAGATTGAAACTGCAAATTCTGACTGAGTGAGAATGAGTGGAAATGACTTGTGGCTAAATATTGTAGACTTTGCTGCACAGTTTCAAGTTTTTCTATGGTTATCCACATCGTTATGGCATTCTCCATGTAATATGCGTAATTCAAATAATTATATCTGAAAAGATAACTAATTCATGCTGAAGTTTAATTATAATATATTAAATGGTTAGAAGGGGTGAAAAATGTTGATCTGCTGAAGATAAAAGATATGCTTTGCTGAAAGGCATCCGTCATTCTCATCATGTTAATTTGCATTTACATTTTTCATTTCTTATGATATGTTTCTCGTCACAATTGCATTTAGATGTGTCCTCAGTGTCAGCCTTTTACTTCAAGTGAGGAGATAGCCTAATAAAGGCCTGTTCACCAGGTGCTCTGCTAATTCTGTTACAGCAAGATTGGATGGAAAAGGGCACCAAAGAAAGCCCAAAAATTTGTTCTGAATCTGTTTCATTGATTCTATGCAGTAGCGATTCTTTCATTGGTAGATATCTCCGCCCCACACTGTAAGAGCAATAAATCAAAACATATTATGGGACGTCAGTTACCCAACCTCTCTCATCGTATGAGGCCGATTCCTGAGAAATGTAGATGCTTTTGAAGTATTATAGTGGAATATTAAAAGATTGTAATCTTATCTCTCTTAAAACACGATACTGATCATTGAAAATATAAATACCCAAGTATCTTATATGATTTAAGTTTAGAAACAGTCTCTGAATGCATTGAAATAGTCAATTTCACTGCAGCATTAGGCGACTATCTAGTCTCTCCCAGATAAAAGGCCACCATTTTTAAATGCATCATAGAATTTGCTGAGGGAGATTTCAAGACTAAGAATCCAAATTATATGAGCTATTGTATTTCACTTGGCATAATTTACAGTGGGATTCTAAAGAGAAATCAAGATAAATGATTCCTGAAATATTCCATGTCCCAGAAAAGCAATATGAAACCTTCATAACACTTGGCAGAATGTCCAATGCTTTGTCAAAAAAAAAAACAGCGGCCACTTCAATCACTTGTTTAAAAACTCGCTCTTCCTTGAGCCATATATATTTACTCAATGTCTATGAATGTATACCAAAGCAAAAGATATCCTCCAGAAAACAAACTTAGCAAAAAAAATATATAAATAATAAAACTGTCAACCATGAAATTGCAGAGAGCATTTAAATGGGCAGCTTCTAAGCCATTAGAATAGATGTCTAGCAAAGCTATAGAAATTGTTAACTTGATGTTGGTGACTTACACTAAAGAAAGTATGATAACGATGTTTTGCGACATGTTTATCAAGGAAGATTCTTACAATATATCCGAGATGATAGCAGCATGATAATGATATTGTGATGTGCATCCTGATATCAGTTATATTGATTGTGACTGGACTTGAAAAGACAGCAATCTGGAAGTAACTCTTGCATTATGACATCTTTCTTCAAGGACAGACATGTGTTAACAGTGACCATGATTGAATTTGATGACCCTGACCTCCAAGAATATTGACATAACAACTTCATTGGTATGGATAACCCTTGCATACAGATTGCAGTGATCTTCAGTCTTGTAAGAAACTAATTATTTTTCCATCAATAGTTACTTACCTGGAGATTTCGCTCTCCTGAGTAGATATTCCCTCGCTGAGCCAGCAGTGCCCAGTCAAATTCAAGGTAGGAAAAATTCATAAATGGAGGTTTGTCCTCATAGTAATTACTTGATCAATTCCCGAGGAGCTATCGCAGCAGTCCAACAAAATTTCCTAATGACTGACTTCCAGATCTTGATTGTCTGCGATATTTAGGACTTGTCTGTGATATTTAGGACTACAGCTATGAAGACATACTCTACATCAGTAATTCATTTAGTATTTCAGCTTATTTTGACTATTTACCATTAATCCCTTCTGTAATATGACCTTGGTAGATAGCAAACCATACCTGGTTTACCATTAATCTTTCCTGCTTTCGCTTATCTTGGTTATTTGTTTGGTTGGACAACAGAACACTCTGGTTGCAGGATGTATGTAAATAACTAATCAGGATTCCAATTATAATTCAGCTGGAATACAACAATGAGGCAACTTACGAAGCACGTTTGACGAGCCAGGCCAATACAAGTGACATTCTTATGATCAAATCCGTCAATAAACTAAATTATGATGAAATTAAACCCTAAAGTTATTTCCAATTTATCAACTTCAATGAAAATTCTTATTCCTAAGCAATGTATTTCAGCATTGACGAAAATTGTCCTCGAATCTTCGCACATATTTAATTGTGAGCTTAATTCCATGACTTTTGATCAATAGATAAAATTTCTTTACGAGAAAAAATATTTTATTTTATTATGCCAGTTAGAGCATTTGACTGCAGATCAAGAGGTCACCGATTCAAACCCGGTTGGGACTCATGCTTGAATATTTTCAACAAGATTTTTAATAAGAAATCCTAAATATATTTCTTAAAAAAAAAACAAAAAGCTCTGGAATATAAGTAATGTGAAATTCTATGCAAATGAAATTTCAGTCAAAAGTTCATATAACTACCGGCTAAATCACTGGAACGCATTTTTACGGCATCAGTTACAGATTTTAAATCAGGAAGCAACACTAAAAACAAAGTGACTAGCCTAAATATACTGTGTGATAGATTCATATAATCTGAGCGCACAATAGAAGCAGCGAAGTATAAATTAATAAAAGCAGACACTTTCTTATTATTGTGATTTCAATAAAAAGGGGAATAAATGCTTAAAGCAGATTCATAAAGAATTCCAACCAAAACCCTACCCAACATAGATTGCCAACCCAAAAGCACTCCAAATAGACCATGTAAGTTTTTGAATTGTTGTTAGAGTCGAAAAGTTGCAAGAATTTCATGTATTCTGTTGTGTGTGTATGTATATGAGTGAAACAAAAGTAACAACATACCGAAAAAGTTGCGTTGGTCTGCAAAATTGTGATACTCCTGAGACTGTGGAATGACGGGCGTCACAATTATCAGCGCAATGAAACAGAACAAGGCAACCAACCACATAAAAGGTGTTGAAAATTCATTTTTCATTTTCATTTTTAAACCCGAAAATCCTCATATGAATTATTTTGGATTAAAATAGCGTTTATATTTATACTTTATTCTCATTCTACCATGCAGGTCCACATATTTTTATTTTAAACCCCAAGTTATCTATGCAATCAGATTAACTGCCCCTGCATGGTCTGGATCCTGAACTTCCTGGATCTGTCATGGAGGTGGATCCCATGTAGAAGGAAATGGATCCTGACTTTCTGAAATGTACCGTGTTTTTCCATAAATGGCTTCTCGTTTTTCTGAGGTTGTTTTGCCCATAGATCCATGGTCAAAGCTAATTTTAATGGAGAAAAGCCCCAAATGGACAAAACCCTAACTGCTTAAAGCCATAACCCCCCCTCATACTCTATGAGGAGACTGATTTTCTCATTACAGAATACAGAAGACAGACGCAGATTTAAAAATGAAAAGAAAAGCAAACCTCAAAGGAGAAAAAAAAAAACAGGGTTTCAATCAGATTAGATGCTTGATAATCTTATATTTATTGAAAAGAATGCAAAGCAAATAAAATGGAGCTTCAGTTGGTTTATATATCTGAAACCACCCTGCCTCTCAGATTTCCTACGCAATAGTAGAGAATTCTGGAGATTTCTGCTGTAAAAATGAAAAGAAAACTTAGGAGAACAAAACATTGAATAAACATGAATAATTAGTTTCCCTATCCAGCATCAAAATCTACTGAAAATTGAATAATTTACCAATTCACAAAAATATGTCGCCCCCTGGAAGTAATCAACCTGTAACTTAAAAACAAGTCAGGTTAAAATTTCCAACAAGTATAATTTTGGATGCCCATAGGCCCTAACGATTAAACCAGCTCTGATACCATATGTAACAGCACAAGTAAAACTAAAATTAATGTCAAAAGGAAAACAATTCTTTCAATGAAATTATACCTGTACTTTCCCGCTGCGAAGTGACCACAAGATTTGGGGACAACTCTCCTCCCAACCGTAGGCTCAATTGTGCAGGATTCTGCTACAACTGGCCACCCCCGAGTCCTCAATCAACGACTACTACCAGTATTCCTAAGTCTTAGTATTCTCCCAAGAGAATGAAGATAGAACCTCATAATGATCGAACCCCTCCCATCCTCCTCATCATTCATTAAATAGAACAAAACATTGGAAGGGAAACCACATGCACACCCTCCATGTGTCTGCATGCTACATGCCCACCCTCCATGTGTCTCCATGCTACTTTTTCTTTACTTTTCTTTGATTTTTTGATAATTTCCCTTTTTTTTATTAGAGCTTTAATATGGTTATAACTATATTTTTTTTTATTTTTATTACTTATTTCTTTTAATATCATTTTTATTTATTTATTTATTTATTATGATTTATTTATTATTATTCATTATTTTTATTATTACTTATTATTTTTGTATTATTTTTCTTAGTTATTATTATTTATTAAGTGGTTTATTTATTTTATTCATTATTATTTTTTTTTATTAATTATTATTTTTGTATTATTTTTATTAGTTCTTATTATTTATTATTGATTATTAAGGGAGGGATGTTACAATGTGCCATATGCTCCCCTTGAGGCCATGCAAGCCTTAGTTTTTCCTTGCAGACTCTTGTTTCTCCTTTTTCCTCCAAAATTTGAGGGGTTGATATTTGACATGTGGATCTCTCTCTGTCTCCTTATCTAGCCTACTTTGCATGAAATTTTCTCTTTAATGGAATGGCCTTAGGAACTTTGGCAGCTCACAATATTTGGCCATTTGTGACCAAGGAATAGGGGAAGGACTTGAATCTCTTGATCTTTATTTTATTCATCTTTGCATAAAACTTGCATTCAACATCCTTGTGGCCAAAAACATTACATTAGTAGTAATAACCATAAAAATAATTGTGATACCTGATTGTTGTTGAACTTTGAAAGTGGGTAGCCATCTTAGGTTGTTTTCTTGATAGGGACTTCTATCCAACTGCTTCTTTTGTTGTATGTTTTTGCAATTTGCAACAGCATGCCCAAGCTTTTGATAGTTGAAGCATCTCACATCTCCTGAGGATGAGAATGATCTTCTAGGTGTTTTTCATTGCTTGACCTTTGGCTCCTTCTTCATTTTTTGGATTTGTTGAAGGATTTCTTTCTTTCTACTCTTGCTACTACTACCATATGTTTTTCCTTGTAGCTTCAACTAAGTTGGTTTCTCCTTTATGGAAGTGGAGATCTGATTTGAAAGTGGTAGGATTTTGGCTTCTCTTCAACTGAGTGGTTTTCTTCTCTAAGTCACTCTTCAATGAAACCACTTCAACTTCTAATCTTTCACATCTTTGTATTGCTTCTGCATTCCCTGTCCAAATCGCCTACCTTACTCCAACTAGGTTTTTAATCTAATGATTTATTCATTGAAGGCACATTCCCTCTCATCAAAATTTTGGAGAAGCCTTTTCAAATCTCTATTTTATGCTTAGAGTTTCCCTATTTATGCCAATGTTGCACTAAGTTGGGCTTGATCTTCAACTAATTTCTCCTTTTCTTCATTATTTCTCCATATTTATATTCCATGGAGTGCATACAACCTGTTATAACTCTCGGATGCAATTCCTTGATGTGAGGGAACCAATGCCCAAGACATCTTAATATTGAATAGAAATAGTCAATATCAATGGTTGGAGGGACAGAGCATGAATTTTGCAATGGATTACCTAATTCAAGAAACCCATCCTTAGAAAGAGAATGGCTAGAAACAATGTGTGTTGTAGAGGCCTTATATTAAAGATGGGGTGCAAAAGAAAGCAAATGAGATAGGATTTCATCACAGGTAATTAAGAATCTAGGCCTCAATCCTGTAGAGAGAATAGTGAACTGAGAAGGAAATTGTGAATGAATTTTTGGAACATGGAGTGCTCATTAAGGGTTTCAAACTTAAAGCACATGAGTAAAAAATTAAATGCATGGATTTAAATTGGAACAACATGCTACATCATACATCATTCCAAAGAGGAAAAAAATACATGGAATCACGGAGATAAAAAAGTAAACAATGTTTGCAACCATACCACTGTTGGAATCAAACTGATTTCCATTACTGATTTCATGAGAGATTTCCATTACAGTGTCTTCATGAAAAACCTCATATTTCCCAAGACTTTAAACCCCTTACACTGAATTTTTTTTGTATTGTATTCCCCCTCCTAAACCTAATTGGTTAACTATCCCAAAATTATTTTCAAACTAATTCTTGAATTAGTTATAAAACAGGTTTACACGGCTATAAACTGTGTCTTCCTTTTTTCTTTTTAAAAGACAAATGAATAAATTACGAAAAGGTACTTA
>APFE030137180.1:0-11666 GCA_000404065.3 Pinus taeda
AAAGAGGTTTGAAATAGTTACTTAGAGTCAACCTGACCAGCAGCCTATCAGGATCTGATTTTGAGATAACAGGAAGGTTAGATTCCCATAACCCAAAAACGTCAGAGTTGTTCCAATAGTTATCCTTGATTTGGCAGAAGGCTTGAAGATGGTCCACATTTCCATACAAATATTTTATTTGGAAATCTTTGTTGGCCAAGGGTAAATAATCGAAGTCCTTATGAGGTGCATTCATAGGCGCGACGTTCAGGGCTGCGGGAGCTTCCATGTTTGGTTCTTGTGTTTCAAACTGGAATTCGGGCTTTTGTGGAAATAATGGACAAAACAACAGGCTTGGGGGTCTTTTTATGAGAGCTACAGACTGATTTTACTTGAATTTGGCTTTTTTGGGTAAAATTCACAGAAGAAAACGAAATTACTGATTCGGGAAGTGAATTGGGGTATATACCTGTTTTTGGAAGCGAACCGTGTAATTTGCAGGTTGCACGACGAGCTGCAAAGCACGATGCTGGGGTTTGTTGGCTGGGTGACGGACTGGACGTGATTTTCATGGAGCACAGTAGCAGAGAATGTGGTTGAAAATGACATTTTCTCGACTATTTAACAAAATTTGGCTTTGTCAGGGCTTTTTGGCATTTATTGAGCAGCTGACGTCACAGTGATGGGATATTTTGTCGTGACGCGAAGTGTGGTAAGCGGTTTCCCCCCACACCACTTTTGGGGTCGGGTGGTTTCGGGCAGGGAGGTAGCCATCACAGCGGGAACGCGACATGTGGCAAGGGTACGAGAGTAATATCGCCAGTTCCCTGTGAGTTAAAGGTCGGATGGAAGGGGGGACGCGATATGAGTGTGAACCGTTGGATGAGCGGGCCCAGATCTGACGGCTGACTGGCGTCGGAGATGGCGGAGGGTTAAGGAGTGGGCTCGAGTTTAATAAACATTAAATTAATTACATCGGGCACGATTTCATTGGTTGGAGTTCATTCGTTGTTAATTAACCAGATGTTAATTAATTCCATAATGCACGCAGGATTTAGGTTATTAACAATTTCAGATAAATATTGTAATCCCTGCTGCAATGTAGCTATGGCCGTATTTGACCGGGGTGGAAATATTAGTATTTGGGGGATTTTTATGTATTTTACATAATACAGGATTGGGAATAATGCAGGATTTATATAATAATTGTCAACAGTTAATATGAAAGAATTAATAAACGAGCGCTAAGTTTAAATGTTGGGAATTTCACATAGAAACTTAGGCTAGAGATAAACAAAAAGGGGTTTTTTATGGAGAATTTTTCCATTTTCTTAAGTAAACTGAGATTTTACTTGGGCAAAGGTTATAAGATGGAATGAGTAGTCTATGAGGAATATTAAGAGTCGATCTTAATATTTTGAGGAAATTAGTAAATGATTGGGAAAAGTATGAAGGGGAGTTAGTCATGTGATCCTGATCTTGAGATGTTTTCAGTATAATGCCTGCTTCACACTTGTGATGTCATTTCTGCAACACCCTCTACCTACCCTGCTTACTTTGCCTAGCATTTTTCTTCTTTTTTCTTTGGGTGCACTTGAACTGGCAAACCCTCATCATCTTCTTTTCTTTTCATTGCAATCCCACCTACATCTACACTTATAACATCCAAGGGCTCAGATTTAACAGTTGAGCTCCTTTCCTTCTCTACCTATCTACTTATCTGCCAAGATTGAACAATTTGGACAGATTTTATTCTTTATCTCTAAAACAAGTAAATTCAGACATGAACTAGCCAAGATTGAGTTGTTTGGCCATTCATCAATGGTGGCACAAGTCAACAAGTTGCACACCAACAGATTTTGTAGAAAATAAAGTAGTAGTGGCATTTTGGACTTGCACACTTTCTTGGTCTTTTGTTTGGGGTTCATTTCTTTCACTTTTTGACCATTTTATTCTTTTTGCCCTTTGATTTTTCTTTCAGGGCATACCCTCTTTACATTTTTAAAATTTTTGATTTCTTGACAATATGGAAAACCTTTGCAACCAGGGAAGGTATGAACATATTACAAAGCTCAACAATGCCAATCATGAAATATGACACCTATTGGTATAGGAGCATAACAGTGGCTCCACTTGGGGATGGCTTTCTCTGGTGGAAAGTCAAGAACAGCAAGTCAGATAGCCTTCTCCATAACTTTTACTGTGCTTTGAAATCTTCTTTTGCTGGTTGCTTTATTATATGTACAATAATTACACTTGGGAAGCTTAGGGCCTTCTCTTCGGGCTTCAACTTCAGCAAGTTATTATCCAATCCAAACATAAACATTACAACGGTATAGTATATACATGTTGAAACAGAAATATATTAGACAGTTGGATCAAAGTAGTGTTTTAGCATTCGGCCATTCACTGGCCCTTCTTCTGTCTCAGTGCCATCCACGTTCTTCAAAAAGTAAGTATTGTTCCCTTGTAAAACCTGGATAATAAAAGGTCCCTTCCATAAGAAGTCAAACTTCCCATGTTTTCCCTTATCTTCCCTCCTGGAATCCCACTTTATAACTTTGTCTCCAATGTAGAAATCTTCTGCCTTGGACTTCTTATCAAATATTTTCTTGAGTTTTTCTTGTAGCACTTGGGATCTTTGGTATACCTCTTCTCTGGTCTGCTGCAAATGGATAGTCTGATTTATTCTTCTTTGAATGTCATTGGGTTCCACCTGAGCTTCTTGCAATAATTTCATTACAGGGACTCCCAAAGATGAAGGAAATACAACCTCTATGCCATAAACCAATTCATAGGGGCTTGTTCCAATGGATCTCTTTGTAGTTAATCTGCCTACCCATAGTGCATTTGTAAGTTTCTTGTGCCAGTTTTTCTTGTTGTCTTCCAACAATTTCTAAATAATATTGATCAGGCTTTTATTGGAAGACTCAGCTAGACCATTACTTTGAGGGGAATAGGTTGTAGAATGGCCTAAAGTGATATGGTATTTGTGACAGAAGCTTATCATTTTCTTGGATTTGAAAGCAGCAACATTGTCAGTTATGATCTTTTCAGGACAGCCAAATCGGGACAATATGTTGGTTTCTACGAATCCTATAATCACTGTATCATTGGCTTGTCTGGTAGGGATGGCTTCTATCCACTTGGTGAAAAAATCTGTAGTAGTGAGGATCCATTTATGCTGGCCAGAAGAGGGAGGATGTATCTCTCCAATGAAGTCTAAACCCCATTGTTGGAAAGGCTTTTCTGTGGAAATTGGTTTAAGGGCAGAGGTAAAAGTTTCCTCTTGCCTTCAAAAAATTGACATTTATGGCAAGAAGTGACAAATTTCTTCACATCAGAGAACAAAGTGGGCCAATAAAATCCAACTCTTAGAATTTTATCTGCAGTTTATTTCCAATAAAGATGTCCACCACAGTCCCCTGCATGAAATTCTTTGAGCACTTTGTCAGATTCATCTTTTATTAAACAATTTAATAGAATACCTTCATGATTTTTCCAAAATAAGGCATTATCTAAAATACAAAATTTTGAAGCTTTCATTTTCAAAAACCTTTTCTTTGTTCTGGATAACCCTGGAAGAGCTTCCAGGTTTAATAATACATGAGTTATATCAGCATACCAAGGTGATTCTAAGAAGGCCTGATTGATTTGTGGAGTCGCCATCTCCTGTTCATTATCCAGTTCATTGATATCAAGGGCTTGAAAGTTTGTTTCAGTGATGAGTTTAGCCAATCCCTGTCCTTTTATAAGTTTTGTGGGTTTTATTTCAATATCATATTCCAATATATTAGTTATCCATTTACCTCGTTTGCCTTCAATTCCCTCTTGAGTTAGGATGTCTTTGACAACATCACTTGGTACATAAGCTATTACATGGGAGTACAATATATAAACTCTGAAGTCTTTAATAGCTTTCACAAGTGCATAAGCCTGTTTTTCCATGATTTGGTATTCTAGTGGTGCATCTCTAAGTGCTTTACTAAAAAAGGCTATATGTTTTTCATATCCTTGATCGTCTTTTTGTAGTAAAACAGCAGCAATGGTATGTTATGATGCAATGAAAATATCATGAAGTCTCTATCAAACTTTGGACTTGTAAGGATTGGTGTTCTAGTCAAAGCCATTTTAATTTCTTCAAATGCTTGTTTGGCTTCCACTGTCCATTTAACCTTGGAATCATTTTTTAACATGTTGTTTAGCAATCTGATTAATTCAGCCAAATTATGTTTAAATCTCCTTAAAAAATTGATCTTCCCTAGGAAAGCTTGAAGTTCTTTGACATTTCTGGGGTGAGGTACTTGTAGAATGGCTTGTATTCTATTAGGATCAATTCAGATGCCATCTTTGGAGATGATGTGGCCTAAGAATTTGCCTTCTTCTAGACCAAATAATGATTTCTTAGGGTTTAATGAAATACCATATTTTCTGCATTTTAAAGACACTTGTCTCAAATGATCTAGATGTTGCTGATCTGATTTAGAAAACACAGTAAGGTCATCCAGATATATAACTAGAAAATTGTGAATTTCTTTGGAAAAATCTATGTCCATTGCTCGTTGAAAGGTTGCCCCTGCATTCTTAAGTCCAAATGGAATTTTAACATATTTGAAAGTTCCCCATGGTGTTGTACAAGCAGTTTTTTCTTGGTCATCAGGATGGACTAGAATCTGGTTAAAGCCTGAAAATCCATCTAAAATTGAAATCCTAGAGGCACCTACTACCCTTTGTAAAATGTGGTCCATCTTGGGCAAGGGGTAATTGTCTTTCAAAGAAACTTTATTCACATTCCTTAAATCAACACACAACCTGATTTCCCCTGTTTTCTTCCTAGTGGGTACTAAATTAGACACCCACTCTGAAAACCTGATAGAAGCAATTATTCCTGCTTCATACATTCATTTGATTTCTTTTTCAATTAATGGGAGTAGTACAGGGTTAATTCTTCTGAGTTTTTGTTTGAATGGTTTCTAATTTTCCTTGAGGGGTATTGTATGTTGAATCACAGAGGTGTCATAAGATTTGAGATCTTCATAGCTCTAGGCAAAAACTTCCTGGAATTCTTTGAATAGTTCAACATATTTAAGCTTTTGATCAGGGGGCAAAGTTTTGGATAATTTTATCATTTTCGGATTTTCCTCGGTTCCTATGTTACAGTCTTCAATATCTGCTTTTAGAGGTTTCATTTTGGGCTTCGTTGAGATATCATTAGAATCAAAGAAATCTTCCAAGGGAGTCAATCCTTTGGGCAAATGATTATCTTTTAAATCAATAATTTTAGAGTCTCCTTTAATGATCTCATCAATATCTATTTCTTTCAGATCTTGCATTTCTTTATTGGTAAATTTTGTTGGATGAAGCATTTGATTTGCACTCTCTGCTGAAATGTATGTTTCTATTTTATCCTTTTGATCAATCATGCTAACAGTATCTATGTCTATATTTGTGCTAGAAAACTCTTCCTCTAGAGTTAAAAAATTGTTGATCTGAATATCATTATCAAACACTTGCCAATTTTTACATTATCAGGTATGGTTGGCCTGTGTCTAATCTCAGCTGTGAATTGATGATTAGGTTCAAACAGTAATTTACAAGTGCTGGCGAATGTTGCTAAGCTGTGAGCATGCAAATTATGTTTCCTTGGAATTTTGGCAAGCTGTGTTTCAAGAAATGTGTTGAGGATGTCAATTGTTGGTCCTCTATAAGCTCTCGGTCTGAGATCAATTGTGAGGAAGTTTCCTTTTATCTGTTGAATGACTAAATCAGAGTCTCCCAAAACTGATATCCTGATTGCCCCTAAACTTTTGACCAATTTAAGTCCTAGCAGCAAGGCCTCATATTCAGCCATATTATTGGTGCATTTAAAGTTTAACCTGTAAGCATGACCTTCTGCATGATCATTTTGTAGATTATGCATCCAAATTCCAGCTCCTGCTCCTAGTTTGTTAACTGAACCATCAAATTCTAAGTACCAAAGGGTTTCATGTTCGTAGTTAGTATCAGGAGTCTCAGTAATCTGCTTGATAGGAGGATATAGTTCTTTAGTTTCATCTGGCTTCTCTTGAGTGTTTGATATATCATTTTTCTCAGAAATTTCTTGAATTTGAACACTATACTTTTTGTTTATAATTTCTTCTTATTCAAATGCTAAAACCTTGACATCAGTTGGAGGATCAATTTCAGCATTGTAGAGAATGAAGGAGTCCATGTCAGAGTGCATGGAGTAGATGGGAAAATTCTGGGGTTTCTCCTAGCTACTTAGCACATATTTCATTAAAGTTTCTTGGTACAATTTCTTTGGTTGGCCAAATACTGAAATAGTAGCATAGGACATGTCCAACTGTAATGATCTTTGAAGCTTTGCACCCCAAGACCTGGACAACAACATGCCATATTTTGGTGGAATATCAACTACTACTATGTCCATTAAAATGGTTTTGGCAGGGTATTGAACTAATGAAATAGAAAAATCTTTGATCAATCCTAGACATCTGACCTGGCTGGAGTCAAAAGAGAATAAGTCTTTGTATGGCCTGGTAATATCTAGTTCCAACTTCTCCATTACAGATTTAGGCATTAAGTTATGAGAAGCATTGGAATCAAACATGGCATTATGAAGTATTTTATCATGTATGTTCAGACTTACATAAAAAGGAGGAACACCTCCATCTACTGTTTTTCCATTTACTTCAGGTCCAAAAATTAATTCAGGTTAATCATCAAAAACATTTACCAAATCTTTTTCTCATAGAAATTTGGAGTGATCTGCTAATTTGACCTCTGTAGACATCATGTTTAGCCAATTCTAACAATGGGATGGCTATCTTTAATTTGCCTATTTCAATTTCAAGATTAAAAGGTTTTGGTACTTATTTAACATTCTTGAAAAGGAAACGAGTCGGCGAATCTTGCGGGGCGATGGCGTTTCTTCAAACGATCAGGGCACCAGAAGGTCAAGCCGCCGCCGCTGCCCTAACTAAACAACTCTGCATAGAATCGGGGGGATACCAGGCAGAGAAGAATGCCGCGCAAAACCTACACCTGCAGATTTGGCCCGGATTCGCTACGGCAAAGCCGATACAATATTTGGAACAAAGCAAACGGAATCTAGGTTTTATCCTCCACTCCTCGGCTCAGGATGATTCAGTTAAGAGGGATCTGGGTGCCACATTTCACTGTGACTGGTTTCAAGTATCAAATCTGCCGGAATACAACAAGTATAGAATGGAGGCGATGGCGTTGACGGTTTTTCGAGAGATTTGGGTCTCAAAAAAACTGTTTTGTGCTGTCGCTAAACTGATAGCTCAACACTGCGTTGGATCGAAAGAGGGTATGGCAGATGGTTTCGCTACCAATCGAAACCCTGACTTGAACAGCCGGGCGGATCTGGTCATCCAGATGACCAAAAAACTACAGATGAACCCAGATCAGATAACATACTCATCGACCAACAGGGCGATGCTCAGATCGGGCCATGGACCCATAGAACAAGCGCCGTTGAGACCTGATAGGGCACCATATCCTCTGAATAATATTGCTGGGCACAGATCGGGTCATGGGCCTTCAGATCTCGAGCTATGTAGAGCAGATCCACCCTTATACAGGCCAGATCTGGAAACACACTCCCCGGAAAAGACGACTGAAGATAAAAAAAGCTCTCCCTTTATTAGATCTATGGGAGGGAGCACAATATGCATCGAAATAGGGAATTGGGAGGCAACAGAAATCCTCAAACAGAGGATTCAGGAAAAGACTGGAATCCCACCATGCAAACAGCTCCTCCTCTATGCAGGGAAGGTAATTCAGGAAGGGTACAAGCTAATGGAATATGGAATAGCAAAGGACTCTACCATCTGCCTCAGCTCAAGATTGCGCGGAGGCTGCCCCGGCTCAAGTTCAAAAGGACCAGCATCCTTCAAAGATGCAGTCAAAGGGAAGATGAAACCACAAAAGAAACCAGAACAGCAAGCTACAGCACCAGGGGCATACATTGTCGAGCAGACAGCACAGAACCCTGCATTAACGATCTCCATCCCAGAGGTAAATGAAATACAAGCTGAATATTCAACAAAAGCAGTAATATGCAGGTTCAATGGATTTTGGCCCAAACCGGAAGCTCTTCTACAATGGATCTACTCCATATGGACAGAAAACTGTGATATTCACCTATGCTCTAAGGGATTCTTTATCGTCAAATTTGATACCATAAAGGACAAAGAATATGCCTTGAACGAGGGTCCATGGTTTTGGGGGAATGCTGGCCTTTTCGTGAAAGCTTGGTCCCCGGATTTTGACCCAAACAGCATGGTGGTCACCAAAATGCCAGTTTGGGTAAAGTTGTTTAACCTACCTATACACTTTTGGCACTACAAAGTTCTGGAAGGAATAGGCAACACCCTGGGAACTTTTATAAAAGTAGACAATGAGCGCCTATCCAGGGATATATACACATTCGCCAGGATATGTGTGGAGGCAGACCTCAGTCAAGGCCTACCAAAGCACATACTACTAATCCATAATGGGAATCAATGGGCACAACCTCTGGATTATGAAAACACCGCCTTCCGCTGCCGCATATGCCGACAAACAGGTCATCTTCAGAGTGCATGTCCACAAAACAAAAAAGACAGGAGAAGGAGACAACCACCAAAGCAGAAAGGATGGCAATTTACAGCCACAAGCGCCGAGGATATTGAAGAGGAACTGAAAGCAGAAACCACGAGCATTCTACAAGAAGATGAAGATGGAAGGAATAATCCAGAAATCAGCAAAGAAAATTATCCACAACATCTACAGAATAATGGAAATCTGATTGAAGGAGCAACAGATACAAATGCAAGTTACCCACAACAGCAATATGAGAACTTCGGACAGGAAATTGGGGGCAGCAAACGAGCATACTCACCATCAAGTACAGATTCTGAAAAGGACTTCATGACTGCCACAAATGAAGCACAAATGATTATTGTAACAGCTCCGCCAAACAATGAAGGTTGGCGGAAAGTGGAAAAAAAGAAGGGTAGGAAAGCCTAGATAGACAGCTTTGATTGATCTATAGCTCCTGATAGCACCCTGTGAGGTGGTTTTTTGCATGCACTTTCAGCAATGCCAATGGCATCTACTATATGTAGCTTTCTAAATTAATTGATAATGAAAGTTACTGATTTTTCTAGTGGAAAAAAAAAAGATTAAAAGGTTTTTCAGTTTGGATTTTTGTATTTTGGACCGTGGGATTCTCTTTTTCTGTTGTCTTTTGTGTGTTTTTTCCTTTTTCAGGAGTGGTGTTATGGGCTGAAGTTGCTTGCAAATCAATTGTTGGGGGTTCTTCCACATTTCCTTTGGGAGGAATGGAAGTGGAAGGTTGTCTGTTAGGTTGTTGATCGTCTAATACATCTTCAATTATTGGGTTTTTTGGGTTAGGATCTGTTCCAGGAAGGGCTTGTACAAGGGGTTTATTGATTTTAGCTTTGTTAGGCTACTTGGTATCCTTCTGCTTATTGGTTTCGGGGACATATATTCTTCTACTTCTCAGATTGTATTTCTTGTGGGCTTCATAGATAGCTAAATCATATCCCTCTCTAAAATCAAATGACTCACCTGACTACGTTTGGAATTTTTCAAGAGTGTGAGCTTCTTGGTCCTCTTGGGTCAAGAAAACTTGTTGTTCATTATTGAGGCCCATTAATTTAATTTGAGTGTCTTCTGGTGGTTCATCAAAAGTTTAGGCTTCAACATAATTTTCTTGGAATGGGGGCCTAATGTTTGGGTCAGGCACATTCTTTCCAGTATTAGAGTTTTAATTTTTCCTGAAGTTTGGATTTCTTCCAATGTTGCTTGGTTGGCCATCCCAAGAAGATTTCCTCTCAATTGTTTCTACTCTATCTCCAAGTCTATCCATTCCTTTAATGATAGCATCTAATTTTTGTTCAAAAGTAGAGGGTTCTTCCTTAAAAGGTATCCTCCTTTCGGCTTTGGCCCGAGCTCGCTTAGAAATCAGGTTGGCCTCAACGCTAACAGCTATACTCGGCATCTCTTCTAAGTCTAGAGAAAACAAAAACTGCAGCGCAGCAGGGGAACCTGACCGTTTTTATGACAGATGACGTAGCTGATTAATCGTTGCTGGAGCAACTGCTCAGGTAGGCGATGATGAAGGTCAAAGAGGGATAGCCAATGACTAAGAAAAGAGCTAGCCAGGGAGAAATAAGGGACACTATAAATGCTGAGAGGCGAGACAGTAAACCTGAGGAGCAAGAGGTAACAGAGGATGTCAATATAAGAGCAAATTACGCTGCGAGAAAGATATACCCGGGGGAGTTTATGACGACCGAGGCGGTAAAGGCGCAACTGAGACAACTTCGTCGGTACCGAATGAATGAAGACTGAATACGCAGGTACTTTGCAGTAGTGGGAGAAGGGACTCCTGATTCGGAAGACGTGGTAGCTCAACATAGATTCAAAAGAAGGAGAAAACGACTGAGTGCTAAGGAGATGGAGGGGAGGGGTAAAAATAGCACAGTGCAAGGAGAGAATCCAAATGAGAAAAGGACAGGTCACAGGGAGAGTGCTGATCTGCAAAAAATCCTAATTCAGCCTGCAGCTGGATCTTGTGCCGCCGACGTTTAGACTGTCGGTGTTACAGGAAGAAGAAATAATAACTTGATGCTCTGCAACAGAGATGCAGAGGTTCGTCCTCTTGTCGGTCCGAATATTACCTGTCTCGCACGCTTCATCAATGGTGCTGAACGAGACGCTGCTGTTGGTTTTAACCTTCATGGAATAGGTTGATTAACCTCTGAAGAGTTACATCTAAGGGTGCCAACTTGCATTCCGCATGCTTTGTTGGCTCTTTCATCTGCCTCCTTATTTAGATTGCGAAGGACATGGAAAAATTGAATCTCTTCAAAGTTCTGGAGTAGGAGCCAATTGCGTAAAATGACTTGCTGCAGCATGGTGTTGGGCGAGTTTTGATGATGGATCATTAATCGTATGATGATTGAGGAGTCCCCAAATACCTTAGCTCTTTTAATTCCCAGACTGCAAAATTGAATGAGGCCTTGGTACAAAGCCAAGGCTTCAACACTGTTATTTGTAACCTTGCCTAAGCTCCACTCATAGCTGAGAATATGTTCCCCATTTTCATTAAGTATTAGACCCCCTGCTCCAGCTATGCCTGGGTTTGATTTGGAGCCCCCATCGAAGAAAAGAGAATTGCAGTTGTTCCTTTGTATCCAACTTTTAAAATCTTGCTCTTGTAGTCTAATTTCCCATGGTCTGCCCTACTTTTTGTTCAGGGTGTCCTTCTTGAAGCTGCCTTTGATATGATGTTGCCTTTCCAAGATATAGCTGATAAAGGTTCGTTCCTCCACTGTGAAGTCTGTTGCTTTGATTTTCCCTATGGTATTAATTGCAATTGCTTCCTGGGCCAGGCTTTTGGCTTTAATGCAAGTTATTCGAACATTGGGAGTTTTATCTTGAAATATTTTTTTGTTTCTTGCTAGCTAGATTCGCCACAACAGAGTATGAGGGAGAGTGTCCCAAACTATTTTCGCCAGACTGCTCCTTTTTTCTCTCCAAAGGCAGCTTTTTTTCCAGATGTAAATTGTCTCAGCTATGCTATGCGGAGGATTGCAAGTTAGGTTGCCAAGAGGGGATAACTTTCTCCAACATTCACTGGCAAAGGGACA